>JAJHIY020000869.1:10000-20000 GCA_022114975.2 Lampris megalopsis | reverse complement strand
GATTATTATGATTAAAATATGGGCCAGTTTTCAGGTTTCAGTCGCTTATCCTGGATTAATAACAAAAAAATGATGTCAAGTCGGCTACAAAGTGTAGAAAAAGCAACATTCCTGGGGCCTCATGTGTCAGTCGTTACTACGGGAAATTTGTTGGTGCACACCCATGGATTTTTTCAAGATGGTCTGACCAGCAGTAGCAAAGCATGATGGTTATTTGTAATTCCTTCCCCCTAACATCTGTTGTCTACCTCTTGCAAGGAGCAAGCACCCAGACCTGCGAAGACCCCGGGTCTTTGTCAGGCCGTAGGTCGTGGGTCACAAAGATCCGCCGGACTGACCCGATTCAGATGGTTTTGAGTGGGGTTGAATAGGATTACGCAATGCAAACGGAGGGTAGTATAACTATTCAAAATACAACAAAAATGTCCAAAGGACAAAAAAAAAAAGTCAAATACGCTACGTAACATAAAATAGATAGATAAATAACTCTAATTAACACACCACTTAAGTAAATAGTGTGACTACTTGCAAAAAACAAAAGCAAAGAGAGCTTGAAGAAAAATGTTTGAGCTACTTTTTGGCGGCAGGCCGGTGGGTGTGAGGTGTGTTTTAGTGGGTGTATGGTGTGTTTTGGTGCGTGTGAGGTGTGTTTTGGTGAGTGTTAGGTGTGTTTTGGTGTGTGTGTGGTGTATTTTGGTGTGTGTGTGGTGTATTTTGGTGTGTGGTGTGATTTGGTGTATGTGTGTGGTGTGTTTTGGTGTTTTTTGGTGGGTGTGAGGTGTGTTTTGGTGGGTGTGTGGTGTGTTGTGGTGGGTATGAGGTGTGGTTTGGTTGGTGTGTGGTGTGTTGTGGTAGGTGTGTGATGTGTTTTGGTGGGTGGGTGTTGTGTTGTAGTGGGTGTTATGTTGTAGTGGGTGTGTGATGTTTCGGTGGTTGTGTGGTGTGTTTAGTGTGTTTCGGTGGGCGTGTGGTGTGTTGTGGTGGGTGTGTGGTGTGTTGTGGTGGGTGTGTGGTGTGTTTCGGTGGGTGTGTGGTGTGTTGTGGTGGGTGTGTGGTGTGTTTTGGTGGGTGTGTGATGTGTTTTGGTGTGTGAGGTGTGTTTTGGTGGGTGTGTGGTGTGTGTGAGGTGTGCTTTGGTGGGTGTGTGGTGTGTTGTGGTGGGTGTGTGGTGTGTTTCGGTGGGTGTGTGGTGTGTTGTGGTGGGTGTGTGGTGTGCTTTGGTGGGTGTGTGATGTGTTTTGGTGTGTGAGGTGTGTTTTGGTGGGTGTGTGGTGTGTGTGAGGTGTGCTTTGGTGGGTGTGTGGTGTGTTGTGGTGTGTTTCGGTGGGTGTGTGGTGTGTTGTGGTGGGTGTGTGATGTGTTGTGGTGGGTGTGTGGTGTGTTTCGGTGGGTGTGTGGTGTGTTGTGGTGGGTGTGTGAGGTGTGTTTTGGTGGGTGTGAGGTGTGTTTTGGTGGGTGTGTCGTGGCGGGTGTGTGGTGTGGTGTGTTTTGGTGTGTGTATGCGGTGTGTTTTGGTGGGTGTGTCGTGGCGGGTGTGTGGTGTGGTGTGTTTTGGTGTGTGTATGCGGTGTGTTTTGGTGTGAGTGTGGTGTATTTTGGTGTGTGGTGTGATTTGGTGTATGTGTGTGGTGTGTTTTGGTGTTTTTTGGTGGGTGTGAGGTGTGTTTTGGTGGTTGTGAGGTGTGTTGTGGTGGGTGTGTTGTGGTGGGTGTGTGGTGTGTTGTGGTAGGTGTGTGTGTGTGGGTGTCGTGGTGTGTGTCAGTTGTGTTTTGGTGGGGGTGTGGGTTCGGCACACTGCTCTGCAGGGAGAGTGGAGGAAGGCAGGGAAGAAATGGAATATTGCATTCTTCTTCATCTGGCACACGGGAGCTTCAATTTCCTTTGATAATGATAACACTGAGAGAGGGAGACAGCCAGGGATATGGAACACACACACTCACACACACACACACACACACACACACACACACACACACACACACACACACACACACACACACACAGAAATGTGCACATGCTCATGCAAACTATTACTAACAGACATGAAAATTCAGACACACAAATTCATGTATGCATAATATAGATGCAGACCACACACACACACACACACACACACACACACACACAGACACACTATTCAGTGTTTCTGATTGTCGTTCTCTTTTTAACTGTTGCATTCTCCCTGGTCCTTCCTCCCTCTCTCTCTCTCTCTCCGTCTCTTGTCACCCTCTCGATTCCTTCCTTTACTTTATCTGAAACCTCAACCCCTTCTTCAGCACTCTTCCTTTAGCTGTCCCTCTTTCTGTCTCTCTATCTGTATCTCTCTCCCTCCCCCTCTCCCTCCCCCTCTCCCCCGTCTCTCCCTCTCTTTCTGTCAGATTAGAGTGATGTTATGCTCCAGATAATCAGAGGAGAGATTAGTGTCGTTCCAACGACTGCACTAGATTAATCTACCACCCCTAAACACACACACACACGCGCGCGCACACACACACACACACACACACACACACACACACACACAATAAAAAGACACAATGCTAAGACTCACACACATGCAGACAAACAATCAACACACACGCACACACACACACACACACAGAGTGTAGCAATGAAAATGATGAGAGGGCAGGAGAGTTTGTGTGTGTCTGTGTCAGGGAGGGGGCAGTTTTTTCTTTAGTGTAAATGTTCCTTTTTGTGTATATGGGCACACAAAGCCACGTGTACTTGCATGTATTCTGTTGTGTGTGTGTGTGTGCGTGTGTGTGTGTGTGTCTGCGCAAGCGTTCATGTTTGATTCTGTTGTGCACCTATACTCACTAAGCTTCACTCACTCTTGTGCGCACATTCCTGTTTGTGAAGAGTGTGATGTTGTGTGTGCGTGTGTGCGTGCACGCCTCTTTTTCAGAGCAGGTGCACTAGCTGTACTGTCACTATGTACCCACCTCCTCCTCCACCTCCCCTCCTCCTCCTCCTCCCCCTCCCCCTCCACAGTAACTGTCATGTAGATTGTAAATGAGACACTGTGGTTCTGAGGCTGTAAGCACATTCTGCTCGGCCCGGGTTAAAAATACATGACTGATGAGGATTTAGCCTCGTTCTGATGCATGTTGTGCACAACAGAGCACTTCCTTCATTCACTTCTCTGTTGTTGTCATTTTTAACTGTTATTTCTGTAGCTTTTTTCGTTGCTTTATGATATTCTCGGACCTTTTTGTCATATTTGAAGGTTGATTAGGTAACGTGAGTTTCCTCAGCACCACCTTGCGTCACATTCATACAGCTCAACATATTACCAGGGAGCTGTCCAGTATAACCACAGTATATTGTTGTTGACCAGTATAACCAGTATATCCACAGTCTACTACTATTGACCGGCATACCCAGTGTAACCACGGTCTAATACTGTTGACCAGTATAACCACAGTCTTCTACTATTGACCAGTATACCCAGTTCACAGTCCATTACTGTTGACCAGTATAACCAGTATAACCACAGTCTACTACTATTGACCGGTATACCCAGTGTAACCACGGTCTAATACTGTTGACCAGTATAACCAGTATATCCACAGTCTACTACTATTGACCAGTATACCCAGTATAACCACGGTCTAATACTGTTGACCAGTATAACCAGTATATCCACAGTCTACTACTATTGACCAGTATACCCAGTATAACCACGGTCTATTACTGTTGACCAGTATAACCAGTCTTCAACTATTGACCAGTATACCCAGTATAACCACAGTGTTACTGTTGACCAGTACAACCACAGTCTACTTCTATTGACCAGTATAGCCACAGTCGACTATTATTGACCAGTATAACCAGTATAAGCACAATCTGCTATGATTATTGAGCAGTATATACAATATAACCGTAGTCTACTACAATTGACCAGTATAACCAGTATAACCACAGTCAACTGCTGGTGATCAGTATAACCACAATCTACTGCTGTTGACCAGTATAACCACAAACGACTTCTATTGACCAGTATATCCAGTGCAACCACAGTTTGCGACTGTTGACCAGTATATACAATATAACCATAGTCAACTACAATTGACCAATATAACCAGTATAACCACAGTCAACTACTGGTGATCGGTATAACCACGGTCTACTACTGTTGACAAGTATAACCACAGTCTACTACTATTTACCAGTATAACCACAATCTACTACTGGTGGAAACTGCAAGCTGTGCGACCTCTATGTATGCACTGTCTACTGCTTACTGGAACTCACTAGGAGACCTCCAAAGTCCTTACCTGCTGGAATAAGACTCGGCATCACACATTTAACGCCTGGTTTTCGTGGATTACGTGGATTCTTGGACTTGTCCAGAGTTCAGCCATACAAATCGGAAATGGTTGATACGATTGTGACGGCTGAGACCGGTCGAGGGCCTGATGTGAATGTCAAACCACCGTACTACACTACAAGGTAATGTGTGCTGCATGTCAACGGCGGCCTGCTCTGTTTTGCGCAGACCCTCCACCATCTTGAAAAATCAGTCATAACTGACCAAATCGGGGTTTATAATCGGCCTTTAAATCATCTAGCGTGTCCCTGGCTTTAGTCAGAGATGTCCGTTAAGAAAAGGTAATGATGTCAGATTGATGATGATTTATCACTGTTTGCCATCAGTAACCATTCTCCAAACAGTCCCCGACAGGCTCCTGTAATTGATGACCATTATCAAATGCTGGTCACAAAAATAATTGTGTTATCATGTCATGTTGGCTTAGTTTCTATTGTTTTATGTGTAACTTAATCCTTGGACCTCATTTTGAGGCACAACAGTTCAAGAAATAGATGTGGATATACAGTACTCGTTGGAAGAGGGGAGTCATGGCCGTCACTTTCAGTTGGAGATAAATAATCTGATAATTCACGATCTCTGGCGTATAAAGAGTTATGGTTTCAGCTGTGGTTTAAGTTGCGCCGTTGGGTACAAAAAGGGTTGAGGAAGGCGAAAAGCTTCTTCTTTCAGGTGAAACTGGGCGAATACTAAAATCTCTGAGCTCTGACCCTCTTCGTCTCATCTCTGTCACCTTTATGTGACCTTATTAATGAGTGTTAGCCATGGGGTTGGACCCCCTCTGAGAGGGGCCACATCTGTCCACTTCTCACAATCCCTCTTCCTCCCCCATCTCTCTCTCTCTCTCTCTCTCTCTCTCTCTCTCTCACTCGCTCTTTGTCTTTGTCTCGGTCATGTTCTCGCTCTCGTCTCCTCCACTCGATCGGCCTGAGAGGTCCCCTCTGTTTCCCTCTCCGTCCCAGGACTCCCTCTCCTTGACTGGGGGATGTGCCAAGGTCGTCCCCCCCCCATCTCGCCACCGGTTGGACGTTTCTGTTTTGAATACTTAAACAGGGCTTTGGAGGGGAGGAGAGAGGAGACAAAGATAGGAGAGGAAGGAAAAGGAGAGGAGGAGACAGGATTGGTGAAGAGAAAAGTGGAAGGAGGTGCATAGTCGCATTGCCACATCTAAAATTTGACCTCATTGTGCAAAATTGTTCATTCTTAAACCCAGACGGTTCATCGCAGGTCCTTTCAGGACCTGAAATCCCCCGACATGCACCTTTACTTCCATGTTGCGTAACTGTTTCATCACTTTGGGGCTGGGACATGTGATTTAACAGAGGGGGCCAATGGGCCAAGATGAGGAGAAATAACGTTGGTCAAATGCTGTGGTCCAAATAAGATAACCTCAGTTTTATTCTCGTTGAACTGAAGAAAGCTTGCGGCCCTCCAGGATTTGATGTCTTGAAGACAGTTACTGTGGTCAGTTAGTTTGTTGTAGTTTTTAAGCTCTAGGGGGAGGTAGATAGGTGTGTCATCCCCATAACAGCGACAATATATGTTGTGTTGTGAAACAATGTGGCCTAGTGGAAGAAGATAGATTGAGACGAGGATTGGGCGAAGTATAGAACCTTGAGGGACACCACAGGAGATGGGGGCTGAGGAAGAAGATGAGTTGTTAATAAAGACGAACAGAGATCAATATGAAGAGAACCAGTTTAAGGCAGAACCAGAGACCCCCCGCGCTTTTGTTTGACCTGTGAATGAGAATCAAAGGCTGCAGTTGGACCTCGGAGCAAGAGGGTGGAGCAGCTACCTGAGTCAGCAGCTAGAAGGTCATTAGCTAGTCTCCGTAATGCAGATTCAGTCCTCTGAAGAGCTCTGAAATCAGATTGGAATTTTTCAAAAATGCAGAGTTGAACCAGATGGAACAACAGTTGTTTGAAAACTATTTTTTCGAGGATTTGAAAAGAAAGGGGAGTTTGGAGTTTGGTCTTTAATTACTGAGGACTGCAGGATCTGGAGTCTGTTTATTTAAAAGCGGCTGGACAGCTGCATGTTTTTGTTTTCATTTATTTATTTCCCCCTTTTCTCCCCAATTGTACCTGACCAGTCATCCCACTCTCCGAGCCATCTTGGTTGCTGCTCCACCCCCTCTGCCGACCCAGGGAGGGCTGCAGACTACCACATGCCTCCTCCGACACAGCAACTTCTTTTCAACTGCCATTGAAGAGTTTTGCCTGGGGGACGTTCCCCCCAGTCCCCCCCCCGAACAGGTTCCCAGACCGACCAGAGGAGGCGCTAGTGCAGTGACCAAGACACATACCCACATCCGGCTTCCCACCTGCAGACACGGCCAGTTGTGTCTGTAGGGACACCCAACCAAACCGGAGGTAACACGAGGATTCGAACCGGTGATCCCCGTGTTGGTAGGCAACAGAATAGACTGCTACCCGGACAACTACTACTGTTGCTACTAGTTTCAGCTGCTCCCATTAGGGGGCGCCACAGCGGATCATCTGTTTCCATCTCTTCCTGTCTTCTGCGTCTTCCTCTGTCACACCAGCCACCTGCATGTCCTCCCTCACCACATCCATAAACCTCCTCTTTGGCCTTCCTCTTCTCCTCTTGCCTGGCAGCTCCATATTCAGCATCCTTCTCCCAATATACCCAGCATCTCTCCTCCACACATGTCCAAGCCATCTCAATTTTGCCTCTCTTGCTTTGTCTCCAAACCGTCCAACCTGAGCTGTCCCTCTAATACACTCGTTCCCAATCCCGTCCTTCTTCGTCACTATGGTTTCCAGGGAGTTATTGATAATTGAAATGATGCCAGGGCCAGTGGTGTTTAACTGTATGAGTTGAGTTGGAATAGTGTCGAGAGAACAGGTGGAAGTCTTCATAGAAGAGATGATATGATGGAAGTTCTGGTAAAGCGATGGAGTTAAGGGGGTTTAGAGCTGTAGTGCTCTCAAGGGAGATGGACAGACTATTGACAGATGTGATAGTACTGGCTCTGATATCAAGGACTCTAAAGTTCAGGAAATCATTACATTTAGGGACAGATGCTTCTACCCAGAAGGTGGGAGTGGAGGAGGTGACAGAGTTTCACACCCTAACAAAAAGAAAACCGGGATTATTATTATCAGAAAGGTTATTGAGCCCTGGCATTTTTGACAGCCAGCTGGTATCTATCCAAGAGACCTCTTCAAAATTTGAAATAAAATCTGCAATTTGTCCCGCGTCCTCCTCCGTTCTGCCCTTCTGCATTCACTCCTTATTCCTCTAGTATTTTATTAAGCACGGTGAGGCCAAAGGTTTATGTTTTGTTTTGTTTTTTTGACCGGTGCAACAGAGTCAAGAGAATAGAAGTAAGAAGCGTTCATGACCTATCTTATCAGCCCCCCCCCCCCACCCAACCAGCACACTTTTCACCACCAACCAACCTCAGCCCCACCCACAATTGAATTAAATTGTTCTATTGGAGACGTAAAATACACCTGCAGCCGCTTTATTTCTAGAGTACACTGATTCCTGTTGTGTTGTGTTTCACTGCCTCAGTGCCGACACATGAATGTGCAGCAGTCGTCCACTGCTTAATGTATTGTTGTTTTGAATGGGATGCGTACCATGTAAATTGTCTGCGTAATTACAGCTGACATAGTAATAATAGGTCTTGTAAAGGAGAAGGGACACAGTGTGGAAATATTAAACGCACATTCTTAAACCCGGAGGCTTCATCGCAGGTCCTTTCAGCGCCTGAAATCCCCCGACATGCACCTTTACTTCCATGTTGCGTAACTATTTCATCACTTTGGTATGAAAAAGAAGGATTGTACGCCTGACTACGAGACAGGGGCCTTGTAAACACCAACATCCTGGTATTTTCCTGGGTTTCAGATCCTCGGATTGTTGATAAGACCCCAGCACACCACTTCAGTTCGATTTCAGGCTCCTTTAAAAGACATTGTCGACCCTTCCTCGCCTTGTTGTTGCCCCCATCCTCTCCTGTAATCACCTCCATCACATACCCTCATTGTTTATACTGAGCTAAGGGAAAATGGCAGCCGGGCCAGGCTGCATATGTTTAGCATGATGACATCCAGTACAAGGTGTTGGATGTGTGGATGCCCCGAGACTGTATGATGAGTTCACACTGACTCGATCCCGCAACCAGGTCTGGTTTGCTGAGGTTTTGAACCAAAAAGCAAAAACCCAGTAGATTTTTTTTCTTTTTTGGGGGGGGGGGATTTTATTCCACCCTTTTTCTCCTCAGTTGTATCGAGCCAATTACCCCACTCGTCACTGCTCCACCCCCTCTGCCGCTCTGCCGATCCGGGGAGGGCTGCAGACTACCACGTGTCTCCTCCGACACATGTGGAGTCGCCAGCTGCTTCCTTTCACCTGACAGTGAGGAGTTTCACCAGGGGGACGTAGCGCGTGGGAGGATTACGTTACCCCCCCCCCCCGAATAGGTGCCTCGGCTGACCTGAGAAGGCGCTAATGCAGTGACCAGGACACATACCCACATCCGGCTTCCCACCCACAGACACAGCCAATTGTGTTTGTAGGGACGCCCGACCAAGCCCGAGGTAACACGGGGACTCGATCCGGCGATCTCCGTGACAGCTCGGTATTTTAGTTCATTTGGAAAGTACACGTGACTTCTTCAGTTGTGCAGGTTTCTGATGATACTGTCGGTATTTATTTGCCAGAAAAAGGTGGCGCTAGTCCTCATACCTTAGTATTCATGTGGTCGGAAATCAGGAATTGTGAAATAAGTGAGAGAGATGAAAGAAGCTGCAGTGTTGAGTCGGTGTGAGGCCCGACACAGTGCAGGCCAGCGCCCCACGCTCTGCTGTGGGTTTATGGAATCACTCGGAAAACTCTGCTGGGGTTTGGTTGCAGTCAGCAGCGTCCGTGAAAGACTGAACACAACTGACACCTAGCACACTGACACTGTGGACACTAATACATACAAACATGCTAACACACTGACACTGTGGACACTAATACATACAAACACGCTAACACACTGACATTGTGGACACTAATACATACAAACACGCTAACACACTGACACTGTGGACACTAATACATACAAACACGCTAACACACTGACACTGTGGACACTAATACATACAAACACGCTAACACACTGACGCTGTGGACACTAATACATACAAACATGCTAACACACTGAAACTGTGGACACTAATACATACAAACATGCTAACACACTGGCACTGTGGACACTAATACGTACAAACATGCTAACACACTGACACTGTGGACACTAATACATACAAACACGCTAACACACTGACACTGTGGACATTACTACATACAAATACGCTAACACACTGACACTGTGGACATTACTACATACAAATACGCTAACACACTGACACTGTGGACATTACTACATACAAATACGCTAACACACTGACACTGTGGACATTACTACATACAAACACGCTAACACACTACATACAAACATGCTAACACACTGACACTGTGGACATTACTACATACAAACATGCTAACACACTGACACTGTGGACACTAATACATACAAACACGCTAACACACTGACACTGTGGACACTAATACATACAAACACGCTAACACACTGCCACTGTGGACATTACTACATACAAACACGCTAACACACTGACACTGTGG
>JAJHIY020000869.1:0-5000 GCA_022114975.2 Lampris megalopsis | reverse complement strand
AGAGGGGGGGAGGTGGCTGTGCGAGGACGGCTGCCAAGTTTTTAGGGAGCGAGGGGAAAGAGACGGAGAGGGAGAGAAAGAGGGGAGGTTGAAGGAGAGAGAGAGCGACGTGCGGAGAGGAGCGGAACAAGAGAGAGAGAGAGAGGGGGAGGGAGGGAGGGGGGGAGATCGAGGGAGGGAAAGAGACAGTTTCACAGAAGAAAAAAATGGGGGGAAAGGAGGGGGGAGAGAGAGGGGGGGGAGGGGGATTCGGTAGGAAAGATGATGGAGTTGAGGGGGGGAAAACAAAACTAAAAGCATCAAATGCAAATGAGTCTGCTGGCAGGATGGTGGGATTTGGGTAGAGGAGGAGGAGGAGGAGGAGGAGGCTGGTGTGAGGGGGGAGGGGGGGGAGATATCTTAACCCTTGTGTTTCTAGCCGTGCTCGGTGTAATTCCTGTGGAACGGGTGCGATGTTTTCTCTCTGCTCGTCCAAGCAGGTACGCTAACGAGCAGAAGCTGCAGCCCGGCCCGAGACCCCTGCACTCGAACCCCGACACCCCGTCCTCCTGCGTCTTGTCCCGTCCTCCTGCACCCACACCCACACCCACACCCACACCCACACCCACACCCACACCCACACCCACACCCACACCCGCACCCACACCCACACCCACACCCACACCCACACCCACACCCCTACTCACCGCTCATGCTGATGAGCGGCCACATACATGAACACGGCTTGTTTGGAGGGCGACGAGGGGTGTGTGTGTGTGTGTGTGTGTGTGGGTGTGTGTGTGTGTGTGTGTGTGTGGGTGTGTGTGTGTGTGTGTGTGTGTGTGTGTGTGTGTGTGGGTGTGTGTGTGTGTCTTGGGACAAGGTGTTGGGCACTGGAGGCAAAACAGAGACCCCTTTGTTTTCCTTTGAGAGGGACAGAGGGAATGTTTTTCCTGTGTGTGTGTGAGAGAGAGAGAGAGAGAGAGAGAGAGAGAGAGAGAGAGAGAGAGAGAGAGAGAGAGAGAGAAACAGAAAGAAAGACATATACAAACTCACATGGATAAATGTTTGTTTTAAACTCTCTCTCTCTCTCTCTCTCTCTCTCTCTCTCTATATATATATATATATATGTATATATATTCTCTCTCTATATATATATATGTATATATATATTCTCTCTCTCTCTCTATATATATGTATATACATATTCTCTCTCTCTATATATATATGTGTATATATATTCTCTCTCTATATATATATATATGTATATATATATTCTCTCTCTCTCTATATATATATGTATATATATTCTCTCTCTCTCTATATATATGTATATACATATTCTCTCTCTATATATATATATATGTGTATATATAGTATATATATTCTCTCTCTCTATATATATATATGTATATATATATATATATATTCTCTCTCTCTCTCTCTGTCTCTCTCTCTCACTCTCTCTCTCTCTCTCTCTCTCTCTCTATATATATATATATATATATATGTGTATATATATTCTCTCTCTCTCTATATATATATGTATATACATATTCTCTCTCTATATATATATATGTGTATATATATTCTCTCTCTATATATATATATATGTATATATATATCCTCTCACTCTCTCTCTGTCTCTCACTATATATATATATATATATATATATATTGCATGTGGTTGTGCATGTTAAAAGAGCAAGGTAACATCCATGTGTACAGGAGAGTGATAGAGAGAGGGAGATTAAGAGAGACTGACAGGCAGAAAGAGAGAGAGAGAGAGAGAGAGAGGGAGAGAGAGAGAGAGAGGTAGGCTAACTTTGGGAGAGTGTCACTGTACACCTGTGCAAAGGCAGAGAGCCTGATCTTGCTGTGTGTGTGTGTGTGTGTGTGTGTGTGTGTGTGTGTGTCTCGGTGATGACACTGTTAGATAGCAGCAGTGGATCTTTGTGGTTTGGCACACCTGAACAATGGTAATAGCAATATTTTGGTTTGGAGATGAGATCAGATAGCGGGGTTGTCGTAGAAGACGTCCCCCAGCATGTGTGGTTTGCCGTCATGAAGGCTGTCTGTCCCATCAGCTGTCTTCTGGGTTCACACAGCGCTCACGAGCTGTCTCCGATGACGACCCCGTCAGCTGTAGTGTAAACCAGGAGAGAAAAGAAAGAAAGTGAGAATCGAACGTGTCGGTTACACTGTAACTATCTGTCTTCACTTAAGCAGGATTTCCAGCTTTGAGTTAATTTTATTTGTTTGGTTTTTTATTTTATTTTAATTGTTTTTGGAATGGCAACAATGTCGCCTCACAGTGAGGTGGTCCTGGTTTTGATGGTATGAATGGTGTGTGAATTTGTGTGAATTACAGACAACGCTGCTCTGTGTGTGTGTGTGTGTGTCAGTGTGTGTGTGTGTGGGAAAGAGAGTGAGTGAGTGTGAATGTGCTTTTTTTCCTGTTTCTTGTCTCCATTTCTGCTCTGTGTGTGTGTGTGTGTGTGTGTGTGTGTGTGTGTGTGTGTGTGTGTGTGTGTGTGTGTGTGACCTGTCTGTTACAGGGTTAGAGACACTTTGACAAAGACACACCTAGAATAGAACCTCCATCTGTTCTCCTGAGAGCGAGAGAGAGAGACAGAGCGAGAGTGCGAGAGAGAGAGAGAGGGAGAGAGAGAGAGACAGAGTGAGAGAGAGAGAGAGAGAGAGACAGACAGAGCGAGAGTGCGAGAGAGAGAGAGAGACAGACAGACAAAGCGAGAGTGCGAGAGAGAGAGAGACAGACAGACAGAGCGAGAGTGCAAGAGAGAGAGACAGACAGAGCGAGATTGCGAGAGAGAGAGAGAGAGAGAGAGACAGACAGACAGAGCGAGAGTGCGAGAGAGAGAGAGACAGACAGAGAGCGAGAGTGCGAGAGAGAGAGACAGACAGACAGACAGACAGAGAGCGAGAGTGCGAGAGAGAGAGAGAGAGAGAGACAGACAGACAGAGCGAGAGTGCGAGAGAGAGAGAGACAGACAGACAGACAGACAGGCAGAGCGAGAGTGCGAGAGAGAGAGAGAGAGAGAGAGAGACAGACAGGCAGAGCGAGAGAGAGAGACAGAGAGCGAGAGTGCGAGAGAGAGAGAGAGAGAGACAGACAGACAGACAGACAGACAGAGCGAGAGAGAGAGAGAGAGAGAGAGAGAGAGAGAGAGAGAGAGAGAGAGAGACAGACAGAGCGAGAGAGAGACAGACAGACAGACAGACAGACAGACAGAGCGAGAGAGAGAGAGAGAGAGAGAGAGAGACAGACCTGTTCAAAGAAACATAAAATGAAGGAATGTGGAAATGTATCAGTGACCTTATTGTGACGTTGTCTTCGTGCCACAGTGTGTGTGTGTGTGTGTGTGTGTGTGTGTGTGTGTTTACATGCACAGCTGATACAGTAGCTGTCAGAGACCAGGTGACATGTCCTGATAGCTGATAGCTGGATGTATCAGGTCTGGTTCATGTTTATATATTAAACCTGTTTCTGTCTCTGTCTCTCTCTCTCTGTCTGTCTCTCTGTTTCTTTCTCTCAGTCCGCCTCTGTTTCTTTCTTTTCTTTCAACACACACACACACACACACACACACACACACACACACACACACACACAGTGCTCAGTGTGTCCATCAGGACCACGGTTAATCTCCAGGAACTATGACGATGATGTGGAAGTGCTTTGCTTCTGTAGCCCTGCTGTTATGACCAGGATAATCCTTATTTATTACGTGCTGTTGTTCATGTCAGGTTTAGTAGTTATGTCAGTTTTAGTAGTAATAATAGTAGTAGTATTAGTAGTAATAATAGTTGTAGTAATGGTGATAGTAGTAGTAGTAGTGGTAATAAAAGTAATAATAGCACTGTTAGTAATAGTAGTCGTAGTAGTAATAGCAGTAGTACTAATCTAATAGTAGTAGTAATAGCAGTGTTAATTGTAGCAGCAGCAGTAGTAGTAGTAGTAGTAGTAATAAAAGTAGTAATAACAGTGTTAATAGTAGTATTAATTAATAGTTGTAGTAGTAGTAGTCGTAGTAATAGCAGTTTTAATTGTAGTAGTAGTATTAGTAGTAAAAGTAGTAATAGCATTGTTGTAAGTAGTAGCAGTAGTAGTAGTTGTAGTAGTAGTTGCAGTAGTAGGAATAGTAGTAGTAGTAGTAGTAATAGTAGTGGTAATAGTAGTAGTAGTAATAGCAGCGTTAATAGGGGTAGTAGTGGCAGTAGTAGAAGTCGTAGTGGCAGTAGTAGTAGCAGGAGTAGTAGCAGTGTTAATAGTAGTAATAGTGGTATTAACATTGTTAATAGTAGTAGTAGTACTAAGTAACAGTAGTAATAGCAGTGTTAATAGGGGTAGTAGTGGCAGTAGTAGAAGTCGTAGTGGCAGGAGTAGTAGCAGGAGTAGTAGCAGTGTTAATAGTAGTAATAGTGGTATTAACATTGTTAATAGTAGTAGTAGTAGTAATAGTAGTGGTAATAGTAGTAATAGTAGTAATAGCAGTGTTAATAGGGGTAGTAGTAGAAGTCGTAGTGGCAGTAGTAGTAGCAGGAGTAGTAGCAGTGTTAATAGTAGTAATAGTGGTATTAACATTGTTAATAGTAGTAGTAGTAGTAAGTAACAGTAGTAATAGCAGTGTTAATAGTAGCAACAGTAGTAATAACAGTGTTAATAGTAGTAGTAGCAGTAGTAAGTAGTGGTGGTAGTAATAGCAGTGTAGTAGGTTCTTGAGTCAGGTCAATGTTATTTGTAGAGCCCAATATCACAAATTACAAATTTACCTCAGGGGGCTTTACAGCAACACAACATCCTGTCCTTACACCCTCGCATTGGATAAGGAATAACTCCCTAAAAGCCTTTACCAGGGAGAAAAAACCCTTCACCAGGAAGAAAAAACCCTTTACCAGGGAGAAAACCCCTTTACCAGGGAGGAAAAAAACCTTTACCAGGGAGCAAACCCCTTTACCAGGGAGGAAAAAACCTTTACCAGGGAACATCGTCGTGTCGT
>JAJHIY020000879.1:22500-47500 GCA_022114975.2 Lampris megalopsis | reverse complement strand
TAATGAACACGGAAACTTCACCTATGACTCATAAGGATCCATTTGCATCCCTGTGGAATGTTAATCCGTGTCTTTTTTTAATGAACGACGAGTCTACGTCTCGTTACCGCTGTGGTCATTGTTGTCATGGTCTTTACTGATTATTTTTGCTCAGCAGCATATTTTATGTCTCAATTATACGTTTTCCCAGAGAAGGCTACTAAAGCCAAGGCAACGGGGCTCCCTCCTCCCCCAAGCGGCCAGACACGAGGGATGTGTACCGGCGGGACTCTGGCGGCACGATACGCATCATGATACAAGGGTTACGACTCAACATATCGCGATATCGCGATATATCGCGACATGTTGCGATACCGTGGCTTTGAGAGGCGATACGGTATCACAACGGAAAATATCGCGATACTCGAGCGTAGCGCTATTGTCTTACACCCCCAGTGGACAGTAAGGGGAACTATGTAGGACACCTTGCATTAGAAGTCCTGCGCACTAACTGTACGTGGTGTGCACCACACATGCGCGCACGCACTATTGACGTCATTCATTCCCTAGCCCTTAACACTAACCTACACCACGTCGTCAGCCTTAACCTTTACTTTAACCTTAACTTAACCTTCATTCTAACCCAACAAGTCCTCCAACCCATACGACCACATGGGTCGTTTATCCTCTAACACGACCCACGGGAGCGTTTCCTAAATTAGCGCCCCCTACCTGCGGCAGGAGATATGCCACAGATACTTTTCGCCTCTGTGCACTGTGGGAGAACAATAGAATACGTAGCCAGTGCGTTGTTGTGCTGTTTCGCCGTCTAGTGTAGTAACTAAGATTGCCATTGGCAGTATGTTTACCAGTGAATGACGTCATAAGAGCTAACTTAACGTTAGCCAGAAATGAGAAAGTCAGCTAGCGTGGACATTATAACCGCTATGCTTGTACAAACCAGCTATGGGGTCGTTTTTTCTGGTGGAGGACGGTCTCTTCTAACCGCAGCCCCATAAGGTCTTAGCAGTAAGACAGACTTGCAGAAGGCAGCGCTGCCCGAAACGTCCTGGATTAAAACTCCAACCGATCCTCACAAATATAGCTGAACGACAACAAACACGAGCGCAAATACCACATCCCTTCGCTCATCTCTAGCACAAACATAACCAATGCACGCGCGCGCGCACGCGCGCGCACGCGTGCATACACCCACATCTTTTTGGAGCTCTGCTTGAGTGCAGTGTGGAAGAGAGGGTGCACCCCGAACCACTGAAACAGTAAACCAACACTACAACACTACTAACCCAGATCACATCACGCACCGCTGACCTGTCTGTATGTGTGTGTGTGTGTGTGTGCGTGTGCGTGCGCGCGCGCGCGCGCGCGTGTGTGTGGTCTAGCCCGGACTGTGCCTAATGTGGTTTGCAGGTAGTATGTTTTTCTTGGACAGGTCCGGCCAGGGTCCGCACAGCGTTTAGTGTGTTGGGGATGACGTATTTTGCTCCCTGAGAGAGAGGACTATAAGGGAAAGGAAAGGGGAGAGTGGGAGGGTTTGGAGGGTGGGATGGGGACAGAGGGCGGCGGGGGGGTGGAGAGAAGCGGAGGAGGGTTACTGCAGGGGTAGGAAGACAGTGACTGTGAAGAGAGGGGGAGCGAGGAGGCTCATCTGTATGCTAGTTACCGCGCGTGCCTTGTTTGATCTGGTGGGAGTACTTAGCGCTGAATGTGGGGCGGCTGAGGAGTGGTGGAGGCAAAAATAAGGTTTCTGCAACCAAGGGTGTGTGTGATGTTTGTGTGTCTGTTTGTGTGCGTGTGTGTGTGTGTGTGTGTGCGTGAGAGAGAGAGAGAGAGTGTGTGCGTGCGTGTGCACGCGTGTGCGCGCGTAATTAGGTGCGAGGTGTTGGGAGCAGCACTTTGCTCATTAAAGGGATCTGGCTGCTGTCCAGATCTGTGCAGTTCATCAACTGCCCCTCTTCTCCTCTCCTCTCCTCCTCTCGTCCTCCCCTCATCCTCTTCTGTCATCATCTCATCCTATCCTCTTCCCTTCCTCTAATTTGTTCTTTCTCTTCTCTTCTCTTCTCTTCTCTTCTCTTCTCTTCTCTTCTCTTCTCTTCTCTTCTCTTCTCTTCTCTTCTCTTCTCTTCTCTTCTCCTCTCCTCTCCTCTTCTCTTCTCCCCTCTCTAAGGCCCTCGTTTCTTTTCCTTTCATCGGATCTCCTCCAACCCTGCCCCCCCTTATTCTTCTTCTCTATTTACCTTCTCTTTGTCATCCTTCCTCTCCTCTCTTCTTCTATGTCAGCCCCCCGGTGTTCTCCCCTCATCTCTCCTCCATTTTCTCCCCCCTCTCTCTCTCTCTCTCTCTTCTCTACATGCCATTCGACCCCTCTCTGTCTTGTCTCTCATCTCGACCCCCACTCATTCTCACCTCCTCTTCTTTTCACCCTCCCTCCCACTGCTCCACGGCTGGACAGCATCGTTGCAGCAAAGCGCCGCTCTGCGATGGTGGTGTTGATACGGTGGAAGTCAGGTAATAAGGAAATAAGCATCCTCTGAACCTGTATTGCCTTGAGTATGAATTAATATCCGCTGGACAGCCCGCAAAGTCCCGTTGGACAGAGATTACATCAAGAATCCTACTGCCTGTACAGAGAGAGAGAGAGAGAGAGAGAGAGAGAGAGAGAGAGAGAGAGAGAGAGAGAGAGAGAGAGAGAGAGAGAGAACCAAGAGTGGTGGACGTTAGACTCACAATTTAGGAGAAATAGTTGCACAAAACAGGAAGCCAGGGATGAGAGAGAGAGAGAGAGAGAGCAGAGCAGACAGCATCAGCACCAGCACCAGCACAGACAGTGAAGCTGTAGGGACACTGACGTCACAGAGGGGACCAGGTCATTTGTTCGGATGCAGCCAGAGTGAAATTGTCACCAGCAACTACGAAACACACACACCTCTTCCTTTTCATCCTCCAGTGACAGCAGCTCTGAGAAGCCCTGTTATTCCACCGCTGTTCTGTTAAACGATGACCCTTTACAGCAATCACATGCATATCACGCATGTATACTGTATCACATGCATATTACACATGTATACTGTATCACATGCATATCACGCATGTATACTGTATCATATGCATATTACACATGTATACTGTATCACATGCATATCACGCATGTATACTGTATCACATGCAAATTTCACATGTATACTGTATCACATGCATATCACGCATGTATACTGTATCATATGCATATTACACATGTATACTGTATCACATGCATATTACACATGTATACTGTATCACATGCATATCACGCATGTATACTGTATCACATGCATATCACGCATGTATACTGTATCATATGCATATTACACATGTATACTGTATCACATGCATATCACGCATGTTTACTGTATCATATGCATATCACGCATGTATACTGTATCACATGCATATCACGCATGTACTCTGTATCCATAATCATCCAGATACATGTATATTACACAGGTATACTGTATCACATGCATATTACGCATGTATACTGTATCACATGCATATTACACAGGCATACTGTATCACATGCATATTACGCATGTATACTGTATCACATGCATATTACACAGGTATACTGTATCACATGCATATTACGCATGTACTCTGTATCCATAATCATCAAGATACATGTATATTACACAGGTATACTGTATCACATGCACATTACGCATGTATACTGTATCACACGCATATTACATAGGTATACTGTATCCATAATCACCAAAATACATGAATGGGCGTCCATATGCTTCTGTTTGTTGTGATTCTATTTTGTTTTTTGGGGGGATCTGGATGATGATGATGGTGATGATGATGATGACTTGATGGTGGGGGCGATGATGATGATGGTGACACTAGAGATGATGATCACGATGATTACGCGTCATCATCACATCGGGAAAGACCAAAGCAGAGAAAGAAGGGGAGGGAGAGAGAGCGAGAGAGAGGGGGGGGGGAGAGGGCCTCATCACCCCTATCTCAGCTGCAGTGTAACAAACAAACAACCCCCCACAAGGTTAAGGATAGGGTAGTGGGGGCAGGGTGTGTGTGTGTCAGTGTGCATTTAAGGAGAGGACAAGGGTTTGGATTTCTTTTTTTATTTCGATGATGTTGGGTGTGTGTGTGTGTGTGTGTGAGAGAGAGAGAGAGAGAGAGAGAGAGAGAGTGTGTGTGCATGTGTGTGTGTGAGAGATCGTGTGTGTATGTGTGTACGTGTGAGTCTGTGTGTATGTGTGTGTGTGAGAGTGTGTGAGAGAGATCGTGTGTGTGTGTGTGTGTTTATGTGTGTATGAGAGAGTGAGAGAGAGTGTTTGTGTGTGTGTGTGTGTGTGTGTGTGTGTGAGAGACAGACAGAGTGTGTGTGTGTGTGTTTATGTGTGTATGTGTGTATGAGAGAGAGAGTGTGTGTGTGTGTTTATGTGTGTATGTGTGTATGAGAGACAGAGTGTGTTTGTGTGTGTTTATGTGTGTATGTGTGTATGAGAGAGTGTGTGTGAGAGAGAGACAGAGTGTGTGTGTGTGTGTGTGTTTATGTGTGTATGTGTGTATGAGAGAGAGAGTGTGTTTGTGTGTGTCTGTGTGCGTGTGCGTGCGTGCGTGCGTACGCGAGAGCGAGAGAGAGTGTGTGTATGTGTGTGCGTGAGAGATGGTGTGTGTATGTGTGTACGTGTGAGTCTGTGTGTATATGTGTGTGTGAGAGTGTGTGAGAGAGGGTGTGTATGTGCGTGTGTGAGAGAGATCGTGTGTGTGTGTGTGTGTGTGTGTGTGTGTGTGTGTGCGTGTGTGTGTCTGTGTCTGTGAGTGCGTGTGAGTGCGTGTGAGAGAGTGTGTGCATGTGTGTGTGTGAGAGAGATCGTATGTGTGTATATGTGTGTCTGTGTGTATATGTGTGTGCGTGTGTGAGGGAGAGTGTGTGTATGCGTGTGCGTGTGCGTGTGTATGAGAACGAGTGAGTGCACATGCGGGTTAGAATAGAAGTGGCTATCTGGGGAGAGAACATCAGCCATAGCTGACTGGCTCTCCCCCCGAAAGAACTGGACTCACTGTCATAAAGACAGACATGTAGACACACGTAGACACACGTAGACACACACACACACACACACACACACACACACACACACACACACACACACACACACACACACACACACACACACACACACACACACACACACAGCCTTCAGTTTACTGAGAATATGTCCTGCTTGATGAACGCAGGCCTGGAGAGTGGTGGAAAGGAGGACATTTGACTTCCTGATGCCTCCGCTCACAAAGCGGGTGGGGTTTCGCTCCAAGCTGGTCATCATTAGGGGACGAGGCAAACCAGGCAAACCAGAGCTGCAAGCATTCGTCCAGTAATCAGGTTCACGGCCGGTAGGTGGCCCGGATGGAGAGACGTGCCTCCTCCACACACATCCACAATTATCTTGGTCTGAACTCTGGCCAGCCGTCTCGCTGGCCGCGGACACGGCGCCAAATCACTGCGTTTTTCGGCTGCGCGGGGTCGCACGCGCATGTTCTAGAAGGGGAATTATAGGGCACGGAAACAGCAAGTCCCGAAATGAGTCCCCGCTGAGTACATTAGCTGCACCCCACTTTCAACGCTGTTGCTAGGATGCATGTGCGTGTGCGTGTGTGCGTGTGTGCGGATGTGCGTGTGTGCGTGTGTGTGCGTGTGTGTGTGTCTGAGTGTGTCTCCGCGTTTTGCTTGACTGCTTCTGTGCAGAACACAGAGTGAGTTCTCTGCCGGTGAATTAGCTTCCATAGCAACCGCTGCCGCGCAGCTAGCCGGGCCAGCCCGGTGGGTGAAGTGGGCGAGCGAGTGCTCTGCCTGTGCAGCCTCGGAGTGGGCACAGGCCCGGTGCCAGCGCCGGGTGCACAATGGGCACGGGAGCATGCTGACGCGCGCGGACAATGGGGCATCGCCATGGTGACGGACGTTGGTATGTGACCGGCAGACCGGGTCAAAAGCAGCCCTCGCTGTGATGGTGGAGCCCCCCCCCCCGTCTCGCGGTTTGTTCATCCCTCCTTCTTCCTCCCTCCGTCCCCCTCCTACTCTGTTGTTGTTTGCGTCTCGTTCGTGTCGCCCCTCTTCTCTCGCTTGTATTCTTGCCGTGTTTGTTTTTCTCCTTTTTTTATCTCTCCTCTGTCTTTCGCCCCCCCCCCATCCCACCCCCCACCGTCTCTCTCTGAAAGAGGTTGCAGCATTGCGGAGGTGGGTGTAGAGCAGAGGAGGGTTTTTTTTTAATCAGAGTTATTGTCAGAGCTGGCCCATCACCTTGGATACATGCACGCCCACGCACGCACGCACGCACGCACGCTCTCTCTCTCCCTGTCCCCCCCCGGGTCTCTCTCCCTGTCTCTCCCTCTCTCTCTCTCTCCCAACTCCCCCCCTAACTCTCCCTCTCCCGCTCTGTCTCTCTCCCCCTCTCTCCCCTCTCTTTCTCCCTCTCTGTATCTCTCACCCCCCCTCTCCATCGCGCTCTCTGTGCCTTTCTCCCCCCCCCCGGCTCGTTCTCTCTTCTCTGTCTCTCTGTCTCTCTGTCTCACTCTCTCTCACACACGCACACACACGCACACACACGGACTTCAGACATCAGATGGCGCAACTAACAATCAAGGAATAATTTCGGAAGCCATTTTCCCCAGGTTGCACACCACACACGCCACATGACGAAGTGTTCTGAATCAGCCCAACAGTTCAAAACACGTGAAGAGGCAGCGGAAGTGTCCTGTCCCTGGTGCTGAAGACAGCTCCGGGGTGTGCTGGCGAGTCACGCGGACACACACACACACACACACACACACACACACACACACACACACACACACACGTAGCTGAGGCTAATTGCTAATGTTCCCATGCAGGGAGAGCATGAGGGAGCAGCTCGTGTCTTTTCACCCGGATGTCGATCAGCTGACCTCGCCGTAGCCATGGCAGCAGGGATGGGAGCGCATATACATACATACACACACACACGCACACACAAATAGGGACATGTGCGCGCGCGCGCACGCACACACTTGCACACCCACACCCACAATTTTGAAACAAAGCAGAGAGTTCCACCTGAGGTCCAGACGAGGGGTAAGTCTGGGCTAAAACTTGAAATTAAATTATACCGTAGATATGATTATACTAATTATCACAGCTGTCCAGGTGTATTTCCGCCGTGGAGAACAAAGTCTATGAAAAGGGGGACAATCAAGCCTTCGGTCTATTCCGGGCTTTATTATTGCTTATCATCCTGTTAATGCCTAGCGTCCTGGTGAAGGGAAATTCTCGGCTTAATGAGTCGTTTTGCAAACAAGGGAGAAAGGAGGAAGAGGGGGGAAAGGGAGAAAAAGAATGAAGGTGGCTGAGTTGCAGACACACCTGAGAGAGAATAGGAACAGCGATCAATCACGCGCACACACACACACACACATACACGCACGCACGCACACACACTGCTTGGAAGCAGATGCACAAAGCACAGCTGGGCTGCAAAGACGCCATCTGTAAAGCCACAGTGTAGCACTAAATGACTAACAAGCTCTGTATCTCCCCCCCTCTCTCTCTTCTCTCTCTCTCTCTCTCTCTCTCTCTCTCTCTCTCTCTCTCTCTCGATCCGCGCGTGTGTGTGTTATGTAAAGTGCATGCACGTGCGTGAAAGTGTGTGTGCGCCCGCGTGTGTTTGATTTCCATATGTGTGCGTGTATGCAAGCAAAATGAAGATCAAGTTCCAGTTGGCTCAGCCGTGTCCCTCTTTACTATGCGGCAGCACACTCGCACAAGCCCGCATTTACATGCGCGCACACTCCCAACGTCAACACATCTGCAAGCGTGCATACTCACTAACCTTTGCACGCGCGCGCACGCGCGCACGCACGCACACACACTCGTGCGTAGACCCTCATCTGAAGCCACGTGCTACATATCAATGCATACCAACAAGAGGAGGAGAATATGGAGAGGCAGCGCAGTGAGCGAGAGATGGATGAGGGGAGAGGGGGATGGAGTGACGGATGGATAGGGAGGGAGGAGGGTGATGGCAGCGGTCTATGGTCAGAGGGATCTGTAATGAGATCTGGGGAGTCGGACGGCAACACAACGCGCTTTTCCTCCCCGGATGAGAAGGAAGCATCGGGGAGTGATTAGCCTATCTGGCAGCCCAGCTATGTAACATCCTGCTCGGTATCGCCGTATCGCCGTCCTATTAGCGACACCTTTCACCCGCGCATACACACGCCCGTCTTCTCCGAAAACAACCAGACACCCGACACGTGGACTGAGCCGAGGCTCGGCAACAATCCGGAGCAAGCTAAGCGCTTTTGCCCAGCATTAAATTAGCATAAGTAGGCGTTGACCCGGTGTTGTTTTTAGCACGTTAGCTCGTAAGGGAGCGTGAGTCACAGGCGTAGCCAGGAGAGGCTGCAGACGAGCATTCCCAGCATCGCAGCAGTCAACAGACCTTCAGCTCCTTCCGCCGCCATATTTATTTATTCATGGTGCATTGACGCCCACACACACACACACACACACACACGCCAAGCGTGCACACCAGCAGCAACAATAAAGCGTCCACGGTAGTCACGAGCCGACATCAACAAGTCCTCCAACCCATACGACCACACTGGTCGTCTGTCCTCTAACACGACCCACAGGAGCGTTTCCTAAATTAGCGCCCCTACCGGCGGCAGGAGGTATGCCACAGATGCTTCTGTGCATTGTGAGAACAATAGGATGTGTAGTCAGTGCGTTGTTGTGTTGTTTGGCCGTCTGGTGTAGTAACTAAGATTGCTATTGGCGGTACGTTTACCTATGAATGACGTCATAAGAGCTAACTTAACGTTAGCCACAAGTTAGCGAGTCAGCTAGCGTGGACGTTATAACCGCTATGTGACGTTAAACTCTGCTTTTATTAATATTCCTTCTCGCGAGAGCTTATGGAAGGAGATGCTTATTAATACAGGGAAAGTAACGCGTTATAATCACAGAGGACCGCCAGGAAGTAGCTTAAAACACCACTAGAGGTCGCAACAAGCTGCTCGTACCAACCACCTACGGGGTGGTTTTTTGGTGGAGGACGGTCTGTTTTATTTAGATGCAAAGCTCCTCATGGACCCGGCTTCAACCTCACCCACTCACATACTGACACGCGGGGGGGGGGGGTGAGACTCCTCCAAAAATATACGCTGTTATAAAACAAGGGCGTGAGATTTTGAGGTTTGTTTTTTTATTTAATGACATTATGATCGTCATTGGTTTGAAAATGTGCAGTTTATTTTTCCTGCACGTCCACCATTATTGACGTTGGCTCGCGTTCCACCGCTTGGTGTCGCCGAGGCGGTTTCGGGATTTCACAGACACGCCGTCGACAGACATGCAAGTGAGACGCGGTCTAGGCCGGTCTAGGCCCTTTAAACATGCTCGACCAGATCAAGTGAGACGCGGTCGAGGCCGGTCTAGGCCCTTTAAACATGTTCAACCAGATCAAGTGAGACGCGGTCTAGGCCGGTCTAGGCCCTTTAAACATGCTCAACCAAATCAAGTGAGACGGGGTCTAGGCCGGTCTAGGCCCTTTAAACATGCTCAACCAGATCAAGTGAGACGCGGTCTAGGCCGGTCTAGGCCCTTTAAACATGCTCGACCAGATCAAGTGAGACGGGGTCTAGGCCGGTCTAGGCCCTTTAAACATGCTCAACCAAATCAAGTGAGACGCGGTCTAGGCCGGTCTAGGCCCTTTAAACATGCTCAACCAGATCAAGTGAGACGCGGTCTAGGCCGGTCTAGGCCCTTTAAACATGCTCAACCAGATCAAGTGAGACGCGGTCTAGGCCGGTCTAGGCCCTTTAAACATGCTCAACCAGATCAAGTGAGACGCGGTCTAGGCCGGTCTAGGCCCTTTAAACATGCTCAACCAGATCCATCTGTTGAGACCAGCGTACCGACCACGGATGTGTAGACTCGCTAGCCCTTGGCTAACGCGTCGTTGACCCTTTAGCTGACTGGTTAGCGCAGTCGCCCCGTGGTGCGGAGAACCCAGGTTTGATTCCCGACCCAGATAGCATCCGGATGTGGGCCACTTCAGGCAGTGATGCGGCACTGATGGCCTTCTTCTGGCCCTGACAAACTGGATGTGAGCCTGAAGTGGCCCACATGTATAACAGCAAATATGGCCCAAATATGCCAAATCAAATGTGGGCCTTTTCTGGCAAAGATGCGGTGCTCTGGACAACATGTGATCTGGATGTGACCCTGAAGTGGCCCGTGTGGTAAATGGTGAACATGGCCCAAATATCACAAAACAAATATGGCCCACCTTTGGCAAATATGTGGCACATGTAGCATTGCTCTGGCTTGGTTCTGGCCCAGATCTGGCAAACAGGAGCGGACCACCCACCATCATTCCACGCGGTACGTGGGCCGGGTGAAAGTGTCGGGTGTGGGACGGGTCGGGTTTTGCTCTCTGGGGACTGCCCCCCTGAATTCTCGTTACAGTAGTTGTCGAGGGTGTTCTGATGTGTCGGCTTGCTGGTTGCTGGTTAGCTTAAACACGCGATGCAGACCGGCTAACCTGAGCGCCGCTAGGCGGTGCAACGGCATCTTATCACCCTCTTATGTAACCGAAGATGTGCCGTCGATACGAGGCCTCCTTCTTCCTGCACACTGCCCCGCCCCCCCCCCCGACCCCCCGCTCCCCTGACGTCTCCGACGGCAACCGGGACTGGTTTTGAGTCTGGATAGCCTGCATCTAACTTCCTCTCAACTCCCTCTCCTCTTACGTTTAGCTCCCCCCCCACCCCATTAACAGCTCCATCACTTCATCCAGCACTCTGCTTTGCAGCCTCCTCCCCTTCCTCCCTCCCTCCCTTCTATCAGTTACCCCCTCTCTTCCCTTTCTTTATCTCTCTTCCCAGCGCCTCCATCTTCTGCCGATTTTCTTTGCCTCTAAACTGTCCCCCCGTCTCTCTCTCTCTCTCTCTCTCTCTCTCCTTCCAAACCATTCCTCCACTCACCCCCCCCCCCCCCCGCCCCCATTCTCCGTTTCTCTTCCTCTCCCATACGCACGCAGACGTCTCCGTGTGTCTCGCCTCCCTCTCTCGGCCTTTCTATCAGTCTCTCTCCCGCTCCGTCGACATCCTACACCTCCCCTCCTCCCCCTCCATCCCCTCCCTTCCTCCTGGCTTTTTCTTTGCCGCCCCCCCACCCCACCCCCTCTTCCGCCCTTTTGCGTCTCCAGCTCACATCTGCCAGTCTAACACCAATCTTCTCCCTTTCAGCGCGATCCCCTCGCCCCTATTACACTTCATTATTGGGTCCTTCTTTTCATCGCTCGCCCCTCTCCCTGCCCCCCCTCCCCCTCCCCCTCCCCCACACCACCACCCTCTTTCTCTCTCTATCTGTCTATATCTATTTCTATCTCTGCCTTTCTCTTGCTCTTTTTATGGGATGATGCATGAACGCATATTCCCGTCTCATTCAAACAGGAACACGCCGGCACAGACACACACACATGCATACGAGCGTGCACACATAAACACACACACACACACACACACACACACACAAACACACACACACACGTGTGTCTGCACCTTGTCCGTGTTAATTTATTCAGCACATATGGCATCATCAACGTTGAGGTGCTAATGGTGAGGGGGCAGTGGGATTGTGGGTAATGTAGGAACTACACAGTAGTCCATGGACAGATTACTGAGCATCACTGTTGACAGCGTTAATTATAAGGATGCTCTGTTCTTACGTTTATAACGAGGACAGCGTATTCATCTGCACGGTGACTATTACCAAGGTGGGCTTTGATAACAATATCAATTATTAATCACAAGGGTCCTTTGTCAACATGTTCGCAGCTTGTCAGGTGAAGGGCTTCCTGTTTTGTTTTTTTTTTTGTTTTTTTGGGGGGGCTCAACCTTGCGTATTTCCCCCGTCGCTTACGGTGACTCGTTCGGAGGCCCGCCATTGTCACGGCGGCGGACTCATTGGCATGCACGGCGAGGCTGCACAGCCGCCGTGGCAGGTGAGCGGATGCAGAAGGCACGGCAAGATACCAAGAATAAATAAATAAATAAATGGATCTGGTCCCCCTTCCTTTTCTGCTCCGCCGGCGAGGTGTTTCTCTCAAGCCCTCTATTTTAAACCTAATCTCTCCACCTCCGATGCTCTTTGTCAGTTCCTCCATCTCGTCCCCCTCGCTCTCCGTTTGCCTGCATGTGTGTGTGTGTGTGTGTGTGTGTGTGTGTGTGTGTGTGTGTGTGTGTGTGTGTGTCTCTCTTCGTCCTTCCTGTAGCCAGCTGTGTCTTTGGGCCATTAGTGCCCCCCACCCCCCACCCCCCTATCCATTTTCCTCATCACTGGTTCCTCCAACAGACTCGACCCCCCCCCCTCCTCCTCCCCCCCCCGGTGCGCTCTCCTCTGACTCCTCCCCCATCCTCGTCTCGTATGTCTCTGTCCCTGTGGCAGGCGGCCCTCCATTGTCACCGCAACAGCTGAGAGTAATCCCGTCCACAGTCCGGCATTCCGTTGCGCCGCCGCACCAAATGTCGCCGCTGTCACACAAAACTCACACGTGAACACACACACACGCACACACACACGCACACACGCACGCACGACAGCGCAGGGGGAGCGTGCCTCACAGCCAATCAGTTCTGCTCTACTGAGGCAACCATCCATCGCCGCCACGGCAACAACAACGCTGTGGTAACGCCAGGCCAGCCTGCTGCAGGGGAGCGATGGGTGATGCAGGAAAGCTGCCTTCCTCTGTTTGATACTGAAAGACGTTGAGTACTGAGTAACGTGAGAGACGTTCAGTACTGAGTAACGTGAAAGACGTTGAGTACTGAGTAACGTGAGAGACGTTCAGTACTGAGTAACGTGAGAGACGTTCAGTACTGAGGAACATGAGAGACGTTGAGTACTGAGTAACGTGAGAGACGTTCAGTACTGAGGAACATGAGAGACGTTGAGTACTGAGTAACGTGAGAGACGTTCAGTACTGAGTAACGTGAGAGACGTTCAGTACTGAGTAACGTGAGAGACGTTCAGTACACGTTTGAGTACTGAGTAACGTGAAAGACGTTCAGTACTGAGTACAGTGAAAGCTGTTCAGTACTGAATAACGTGAAAGACGTTGAGTACTGTACCGAGTAACGTGAGAGACGTTCAGACCTGAATAACGTGAAAGACGTTCAGTACCGAGAAACATGAGAGACGTTCAGTACCGAATAACGTGAGAGACGTTGAGTACTGAGTAACGTGAGGGAAGTTCAGCACTGAGGAACATGAGATACGTTGAGTACTGAGTAACGTGAGAGACGTTGAGTACTGAGTAACGTGAGAGACGTTCAGTACTGAGGAACATGAGAGACGTTGAGTACTGAGTAACGTGAAAGACGTTCAGTACCGAGTAACATGAGAGACGTTCAGTACTGAGGAACATGAGAGACGTTGAGTACTGAGTAACGTGAGAGACGTTGAGTACTGAGTAACGTGAGAGACGTTCAGTACTGAGGAACATGGGAGACGTTGAGTACTGAGTAACGTGAGAGACGTTGAGTACTGAGTAACGTGAGAGACGTTCAGTACTGAGGAACATGAGAGACGTTCAGTACTGAGGAACATGAGAGACGTTGAGTACTGAGTAACGTGAGAGACGTTGAGTACTGAGTAACGTGAGAGACGTTCAGTACTGAGTAACGTGAAAGACGTTGAGTACTGAGTAACGTGAGAGACGTTCAGTATTGAGTAACGTGAGAGACATTCAGTACTGAGTAACGTGAGAGACGTTCAGTACACGTTTGAGTACTGAGTAACGTGAGAGACGTTCAGTACACGTTTGAGTACTGAGTAACGTGAAAGACGTTCAGTACTGAGTAAAGTGAAAGCTGTTCAGTACTGAATAACGTGAAAGACGTTGAGTACTGAGTAACGTGAAAGACGTTCAGTACTGAGTAAAGTGAAAGCTGTTCAGTACTGAATAACGTGAAAGACGTTGAGTACTGAGTAACGTGAAAGACGTTGAGTACTGAGTAACATGAGAGACGTTCAGTACCGAGTAACGTGATAGACGTTCAGTACCGAGTAACGTGAGAGACGTTCAGTACCGAGTAACATGAGAGACGTTCAGTACCGAGTAACGTGAGAGACGTTCAGTACCGAGTAACATGAGAGACGTTCAGTACCGAGTAACGTGAGAGACGTTCAGTACCGAGTAACGTGAGAGACGTTCAGTACCGAGTAATGTGAGGGAAGTTCAGAACTGAATAATGTGAAAGACGTTCAGTACCGAGTAACGTGAAAGACGTTCAGTACCGAGTAACGTGAGAGACGTTCAGTACTGACGAACGTGAAATGTTGAGTACTGAGTAACGTGAGATACGTTCAGTACTGATGTTGAGTACTGAGTAACGCGAGACGTTCAGTACCGAGTAACTTGAAAGCTGAGTAACGTGAGAGACGTTGGGTACTGAGTAACGTGAAGATGTTCAGTACTGAGTAACGTGAAGATGTTGAGTACTGAGTAACGTGAAGATGTTCAGTACTAACGTGAGAGAAAACAGGCGCACCTCATACAGAGCCATACACGCCATTCCCATCGATAGAAAAATGCAAATACATTAGCGCGTGCACTCACACACACACACACACACACAATCACAACACCAAATCGACACACTCAGCAACCCTCTTGTGTCTGTTATATAAACACCTCGGTAACCCAGTACTGCGCCAGTAGCTTATTGTGACTGCCTCCCTCGATGAGAAATTATGGCCCTGCATAACGTAGCAGGATTTAGCTTACTAGACACCTACTGAACCCACCCATCATCCCAAAAGTGCAATGGATACAGTTTGCTGATAGCGTTCCTGTTTCTAAGACGGTCTTTGTCCCGATGCCGCGCGGCTGAGATTAGAGGGTCTTAGTGCTGGGTCGCCTTTGTGAAACGGAGCCACGGTCTATTTTGGGGGTTACTGTCTCCTCTGCGCATCTGTGTGGTCAGCAGAAGAGAGCGAGGTCTCAGCCACACGTGATCCAGATGATAAAGGGGTGTTCTCACTGCGACGCTGCAGACTAGCATTACACAGGACCAGGCTGCCACGGACCCGCAACGACTTAGCCAGACCGAGGTGAACAGGACTGGAACAGTAGTGGACAGAACGGACCGGGCTGAACTAGAATAAACCGGAGCCCAGATAGCAAAATTGCTGTGGCCCGGACCCGTCCCACACCTGATACGTCATCCGGTCCACATACCGTGTGGAATGATGGCACTTAGGCGGTCCGCTACTGTTTGCCAGATCTGGACCAGAACTAAGCCATAGCAGTGCCGCATGTGCCACATATTTGCCAAAGGTGGCCATATTTGTTTTGTGATATTTGGGCCATGTTCACCATTTACCACACGGGCCACTTCAGGGTCACATCCAGATCACATGCTGCCCAGAGCACCGCTTCTTTGCCCAAAAAAGGCCCACATGTGATTTGGCATATTTGGGCCATATTTGCTATTATACATGTGGGCCACTTCAGGCTCACATCCATTGTGTCAGGGCCAGAAGAAGGCCATCAGTGCTGCATCACTGCCTGAAGTGGCCCACATCCGGATGCTATCTGGGAGTGAACTAGACTGGATCATCAGGACAGAGCTGTCAAGTCAGACCCCAATAAACTGGACTCTATTAGAGGGGACAATACCAGAATGAAATGGGTTCAATGGCCCATACGACTCGTTACTATAGTAGGTTGACTCTACTACTCTGGACTAGAGGAGCCTGGAAGTGAATGAAATATTTGGCAAGGGATTACTTGTTTATGAACTGAGCCGGTCTCTTTCTGGTAGTCTCTCTATCTGTAGCTGCCTGGTTTTTGACTGTCCGTCCCCCTCAGTCTGTCCCCCCCCTCAGTCTGTCCCCCTCAGTCGGTCCCCCGTCAGTCTGTCCCCCTCAGTCGGTCCCCCGTCAGTCTGTCCCCCTCAGTCTGTCCCCCTCAGTCGGTCCCCCCTCAGTCTGTCCCCCTCAGTCTGTCCCCCCTCAGTCTGTCCCCCTCAGTCTGTCCCCCCCTCAGTCTGTCCCCCCCCTCAGTCCGTCCCCCTCAGTCTGTCCTCCTCAGTCTGTCCCCCTCAGTCTGTCCCCCCTCAGTCTGTCCCCCTCAGTCTGTCCCCCCCCTCAGTCCGTCCCCCTCAGTCTGTCCCCCCTCAGTCCGTCCCCCTCAGTCTGTCCCCCCTCAGTCTGTCCCCCCTCAGTCCGTCCCCCTCAGTCGGTCCCCCCTCAGTCTGTCCCCCTCAGTCTGTCCCCCCCCTCAGTCCGTCCCTCTCAGTCCGTCCCCCTCCTCTCTTTAATGGGCCAGCAGTTATTTTCACAGCGCTTTTGACATTTACGTGTGTAAGGCTGTAAGGTGTCTGTCTGTGGTTGCGCGTGTGCATGCACGCATGCGCGCGCGCGCGTTTGCATGTGCGTGCGTGTTTGAGTGCGTGGGTGTGTGCGTGCGTGCGTGCGTGCGTGCGCGTGTGTTTGAGTGCGTGGTAGGGTCCGGGGGTGGGGTGGAGGTTTGAATGTCACTGTCATTCTGACAGCTCTAACATCGAAATGTCGACTGTCTCCATCACCCTCACCAGGACAGCATGCCCCAACACACACACGCACACACACGCACACACACACACGCACACACACACACACACACACACACACACACACACACACACGCACACACACACACACACACACACACAAGCATAAACTGTTCAAACAATCCATTTTAGGTTTCCTTTTAACTGGTGAAGAACAATGAAAACGGGCTCTCTGCAAACTTAGCCCACAAAGACACTCATGCATATAGATATACACATGCATGCGCGCATGCGCGCATACACACACACACACACACACACACACACACACACAGTGCATTGCATCATCTACATCCCTCTGTCCTGTCGGCTAACACTTGCACCTCTTCTTTTCCTCTTCTCTTCTTCCCTCCTGTCTGTAACCTCTTCTCTTTCATGTTCACTTCCTCCATCCATCCATCCATCCATCCATCCATCCATCCATCCATCCATCCATCCATCCATCCGCCCTTCCATCCATCACTCCATCCTCTGTGTGACCACTCTATTGACTGACCCGTTGCGTTAATGCTGTAATTCAACTATGTCGTCGCACTTGATCATGCAAATGAGCCTTTGAGGGCTGCTGTTGCTGCGGTTTTGGAGACCACTCGTCAAAGAAACACACAACACACACACAACGGTACACACTCACAACCCCACTTGTGCTCACACACACACACACACATGCACGCGCACAACCCTTCTTTCATGGTTAGCGGAAAAAAAAAAGGAAGTGGTGAAAACGGTGGTGGCAGTGTGTGTGTGTGTGTGTGTGTGTGTGTATGTGTTTGGGGGCGTAAGAAAATATCGATACACTCGAGTATCGCGATATTATCGGTTCTGACACTGTATCGAGTCTCAAAACCACTGTGTCGATCTTTAATTGTTTACATGTAAAGGTTCGTGACAGGCATTTTGTGCTGCGTGTAACCCCACGACCGCTAGATGGCAGTGTTGTGATCTAGCTTCAGCCATTTGACTCTTACACGCCAACGCGACACCGTGACCTGAGACAGGAAGTAGCATAAGCACAAAGAACACAGGCCTATGAAACCGCGATATATCGAACCGTAACCCCTGTATCGTGGCACGTATCGTATCGCCAGAGTCTCGCCATTACACAACCCTAGTGTGTGTGTATGTGTGTCTGTGTCTGTGTGTGTGGGGGGGGTGATGGTGGTGGCTGGGAGGGGTTTCATGTGTAAATGAAACCTTGGCAGAAGCACGAGAGTCTTCCAGGGCTGAAATGACCTCCGCGTGCCCTTGCGTGTGTGTGCGTGTGTACGTGCGTGTGCGTGCGTGTGTGCGTGCGTGTGTGTCTATGAGAGTGAGAGGTATGTGTCCGCCGCTTCCCCTCGCACTATCTGAAGCTCCCCAGACTCTCGCTCCCCTCTCCCCTCTCCGCATGTCTGTGCAGCCCCCTAATCACACTGACAGGAGAACAGCACTCAGTGTGGCGTCTGCCCACCAACACTTGCACACAGACACACACAAGCACTCTACACTCACACACTCACACACACATACAATCAGACACGCAAATACAAAGAGATAAATACGCCCGTACGGACTTTAATACATTATGGAGGAAGCTTTCTCACACGTGTACTCAGACCACAGCAAGAAGACACAAGCACACACGACGACGTGCGCTCACCGACACACTGTGTCTGTGTGTGTGTGTGTGTGTGTGTGTGTGTGTGTGTGTTAGCAGCAGTGTTGGTATGTGGTTAGTGTGCCCCTCCCTCTATGCCGCTGTCTGTCCCTGCACATGTATGTTTCTTTGCAGACGTTATTGGGTCATTGCAACGGGCAATGTCACACCAATCTGTGCGTGTGTGTGTGTGTGTGTGTGTGTGTATGTTTGTGTGTGTGTGTGGGTGTGCTCTCACTCAAGTCCTTACAAGGGTGAACGTGTATTCGAATGTGTAGTCGGTTTATTTTTGTAATACTTTTTTTTCTACTTGCTGGAAATTTGAAATCAATTTATGTTGCTGAACGACCCCGTAGGTGGTTGGTACGAGCAGCTTGTTGCGACCTCTAGTGGTGTTTTAAGCTACTTCCTGGCGGTCCTCCGTGATTATAACGCGTTACTTTCCCTGCAACAATGAGCATCTCCTTCCATGAGCTCTCGCGAGAAGGAATATTAATAAAAGCAGAGTTTAACGTCACACAGCGGTTATAACGTCCACGCTAGCTGACTCGCTAACTTGTGGCTAACGTTAAGTTAGCTCTTATGACGTCATTCATAGGTAAACATACCGCAAATAGCAATCTTAGTTACTACACCAGACGGCCAAACAACACACTGACTACACATCCTGTTGTTCTCACGTTGTTTTAAAAACCCACAATGCACAGAAGCGAAAAGCATCGGTGTCATATCGCCTGCCGCCGGTAGGGGGCGCTAATTTAAGAAACGCTCCTGTGGGTCGTACCAGAGGACAGACGACCCTTGTGGTCGTATGTTTACTTCATCCGACCAGTTTTCGTGTCGTAATGATATGAGTCAGAGGAGGCCGAGCAGAACTTAAGCCGCAACTAATGACGTGCATGAGAGGACTGACTCACCGAGGTCCTCCTCTGCACAAACGCTGCGCGTGATGAGCTCCTGGGGCTCGGGCTCTCATACACGCGCCTGTCTGCGCAGCGACGCGTCCGCGGCGTGTTAAATCAACGGCTTTTTAAATCTTCTTCTTCTTCTTCTGTGAGACTGGCCTCGGACCTCCTTGCTCAGACCACCGCGCCCTGGCTACGTGCGCGATCCGAGCAGGGAGGAGGTCCCTGGCGGAGGTGAAACAGGTGAAAACAACGTCACCCCCGCACCGCTTCTGACTGCGCTCGGTTTTTTTTGGGGGGGGGGGGGGAAACTTGGAAGTCTTGCGCACAGGAGCGTGAGTCCTTCACACGTGCGTGCGTGCGCGCGCGCGCGCGCGAGGGTGCGCATGGGCTGCTAGGCAAATGAGCTTGTCAGTATGCGGCGCAGGCCTCTCTCTGGTGGCAGGCAGATGACAGTGCAGTGATTGGGCTGATTTCACCGAGGACGTGAGGGGAAATCTGAAGGCTGCCGCGGGGCTCAGGTGCTTATCGCCTCCCCGCACGCAGACGCGCACGCGCACGCAACCAACTTTCACGGCCACACGCATACACAAACTCTCACGGGTAAAGGGACAAGCAAACGCCCATGCTAGTCACACGCGCATGCGCACACTCGTCCTCTTCCTCCGCGTCTTACTGTCTACCACATTAGAAAGTTAATTATCCAAATATCCCGTGAGTCCGCTCGCCTCTCCACCTGTCTGGCCACCTACCATTAGCCTTACACTCAGATTTATTTATTTGTGTGTGCGTGTGTGTGTGTGTGTGTGTGCGTGTGTGTGTGTGTGCCGTACGCCCAGTTGTTGTAGCCCAAGGCGGGCCGCAGGGGGCTGACGTGCATATGAAGGTGCGTACGTAGCACCTAAGGCTATCATAATGACTACCCATAATGGTAAAAACACTCACACACTTTAAATTAGCCTTCCCCCAGCCCCCCCTCCCCTCCCCCTCGCTGCTCTTTAGAATGAGACTGGCTGATGGAAGTTGTGTTGGCTGAGCTTTCACTGTTCAAATGTCCATGTCCCCTACTTTAAACGTGGAATTTGATGACGCGTATTCGTCACGGAGACCGTCCTCCGCCAAAAAAACGACCCCGGAAGTCGTCTGTAACAAGCAGCTCATTACGACCTACAGTTACGTTTTAAAGTTGAGCGACCTCTAGCGGCCGTGCTGCCAATGGCACTCTTGTTCCCCTTTTTCCACTACGTGGTACCGGCTCGACTCGACTCGACTCCACTCGCTTCTGTGGTGGTTTTCCGTTACCGTAACAGCACCCGCGCAGTGTGGCTGGTCGTCATAGCGACGCCTGGTTTTCAATTTCAGAATGGGCTTTTAACATAACTCCGCTTCGACCGCTTCGGCGTTTAAAAAACGCCGGGCGATAGCCCATGCGCGCACTAATGACGCACTGACGCAAAATGACGCACTGACGCGTTTCTCTGACCAATCAGAGGTCTTCATTGATTTTGGTACTTTTTCTTTTTTTTTTAATGAAACCTCGACAAAGGCGGTACCAGAAAAGTGGCAAGTTACCAAAATGCCGGCACCTTCCAGTAACGGGAAACGGAAAAAAGGGCGAGTCGAGCCGAGCCGTACCATGCAGCAGAAAAGCGGCATTAGTTGCTATACTAGAGGGCGAAACAACGCAAAAACGCACTGACTACATAGTCTGTTGTTCTCAAATTGTCTTCATCACCATTTACTGACGACTCACCTTTATTAGCCTGTCTACGAGGCCTTGTAAGAAGGACGTCGACAAGTAGATAAAAACCCACAATGCACAGAGGCGAAAAGCTCTGTGGCGTATCTCCTGCCGCCGGTAGGGGCTGTGGAGTTAGAAAACAACGAGACAGGAGACGTGAGAGTAGACGTAGTCGAGGTAGTTTACTAGCTCCAACTTAGCATGTCATACATTCGACAACGACACTGAACTTTTAACCGGAAGCGGAAGTGCATTATCTGACCCCTCGCCTCTTCCCTTAAAGGTACACCGTCCTCTTAGGTGAATGTCTCTAGTTATATAGATGTGGGTCACCACAGGGCGCTAATTTAGGAAACGCTCCTGTGGGTCGTATTAGAGCAGTGTTTCTCAACCGGGGGTCCGCGGACCCCTAGTGGTCAGTGGTGTAATTGCAAGGGGTCCGTGAAAATAAAATATCTTTAAAAAAAAGATCCTATGACATTTATAGAAATAGGATTATTTTACTCAAATGTGACTGAGACCTTTATCTACCTAAACTATAAAGGGTAACAGGACTTTTTTCTCTAATTACCTCTGTTTCACAAGTGTAATTTATTGTATTTTAATAAGAGATCTCGCTCCCGTTTGCATTGTTAAAAGTTACTGCATAAGAATTCTGTTGTTACATATATCTGAAAGTTACTGAATACATATTCTGTGTTGTTACATATATCTGAAAGTTACTGAATACATATTCTGTTTTGTTACATATATCTGAAAGTTACTGAATACATATTCTGTTTTGTTACATATATCTGAAAGTTACTGAATACATATTCTGTTTCGTTACATATATCTGAAAGTTACTGCATAAGAATTCTGTTTTGTTAACTATATCTAAGTTACAACTGAAAGCTCTTATTTTTGCCCCAAAGAGTGAACAAATGCTATAACGCAATTTAAAATGCAGTTTCTACTGTTTCTATCAAATTGCAACCCCCCTCCCCCAAGATCAGGTGGAGGGGTCCTCAGGGTAGATCCAAAATACGCAGGGGGTCCAGGACCCCAAAAAGGTTGAGAACCACTGTATTAGAGGGTCTACGACCTACATGTGGTCGTTTGGGTTAGAGGAGCTTTCCAGACAGAAATCCGACAACAACAAAAAAAGGAAAAATGTAATTGTGCATGGCTCGTTAACGAAGGAGATTTTCATGTTCATCGAGTGTCCAGCGGGGTTAGATCCTTTGTGTGTGTGTGTGTGTGCGTGTGTGTGCGTGTGTGTGTATTTGGTCGGATGCTGTGTAAAAAGGCAGGGAAGTTGAGGGCACGAGCAGAACAAGCGATAGCTAATTCAGCTGTGGAGAATGACGCGAGATCCCATTTAAACCTTAAACCCATAAGCCAAAACACGACCCTGTTCAGTGAACATGAGTAATTACAGCTACACGTCTGATTACAGTGATTTACTGTCACGGGAGTGGGGGAAATTAAGTAAAATGTGGTATTTTAATTGCAGTTTCGTAGACCCAACGGAAGCACTCTGCAAATCTCTCATAGTTCAAGGCTTGAGCTTCATGTTGCGGTAATTTTGCACCCGACCTCCCACTCGTGCCAGTTTTTTTGTGGGGGGGGGGTCCCCCTTTTTCTTTCTCCCCAGTTGTATCCGTCCAATTACCCCACACTTCCGAGCCGTCCCCGGTCTCTGCTCCACCCCCTCTGCCGATCCGGGGGAGGGCTGCAGACTACCACATGCCTCCTCCCATACATGCGGAGTCACCGGCCGCTTCTTTTCACCTGACAGTGAGGGGTTTCACCAGGGGGACGTAGCGCGTGGGAGGATCACGCTACCCCCCCAGTTCCCCCTCCCCCCTGAAATGGCGTCCCGACCGACCAGAGGAGGCGCTAGTGCAGCGACCAGGACACATACCCACATCCGACTTCCCACCCGAAGACACAGCCAATCGGCTCGGTGCATAGCTGCAGCCCACTGACTTCCGGTTTCTACTGCAGCAGGCATACTAGTTTCCTGTTTGTTGGCGTGTGCTGTTGACAGTGGCATATTTTTCACCTGCAAGTTTGTTGACAATTGTGTGCATGTATGTGATTGACATCTATTCATGGTAAATCTTGCAGGCAACACAAAAAATATGCCATTGTCAACAGCACGCGCCAACAAACAGGAAACTGGTATGCCCGCTGCAGTAGAAACCGGAAGTCAGTGGACTACAGCTATGCGCAGAGTCGATTGTGTCAGTAGGGACGACGTCCGACCAAGCCGGAGGTACCACGGGGATTTGAACCAGCGATCCCCGTGTTGGTAGGCAACGGAACAGACCGCCACGCGTCCCGGACGCCCACACTCGTTCCAATTTTATTCAAACATTTGGGGGAGTTGAAATGTCCACTGTCACCCAGCTACAGGGCTGACTCGATGTGTTACTTACACTCACTGGCCACTTTATTAGGTACACCTTGCTAGTACCGGGTTGGACCCCCTTTTGCCTTCAGAACTGCCTTAGTCCTTCGTGGCATAGATTCAACAAGGTACTGGAAACATTCCTCAGAGAGTTTGGTCCATATTGACATGATAGCATCACGCAGTTGCTGCCATGTGATGGCTGATTAGAAATTTGCGTTAACGAGCAGTTGGACAGGTGTGCCTAATAAAGTGGCCGGTGAGTGTATATGTATATGAATGAAACTGCAATGTGACCAAACCATCCCTCTATGGACTGAACACATCACAGATATATGAATTTCTCCTCGTACCCGCAACATGTGACACAGGAGGTTCTGTAGTACTGCTACATGTTGCTTATAACTACGCCAGCAGCGTCCCCAGACAGCAGTACTGCTGTGGCCCGGACCCGTCCCACACCCGACACGTCATCCGGCCCACATACCATGTGGAATGACGGCACTTGGGCGGTCCGCTCCTGTTTGCCAGATCTGGGCCAGAACCAAGCCATAGCAACGCCGCATGTGCCACATATTTGCCAAGGGTGGGCCATATTTGTTCTGTGATATTTGGGCCATATTCACCATTTACCACACGGGCCACGTCAGGGTCACATCCAGACCACATGTTGCCCAGAGCGCCGCATCTTTGCCAGAAAAAGGCCCACATTTGATTTGGCACAGTTGGGCCATATTTGCGATCATATCCGGATGCTGTCTGGGTCGGGACTGATAAACGTAGCCAAACGTGTTACAGACCCAGTAGTTGTGCAAGGTCAGCACACATAACCAAACCCGGCCTCGTGTCAGACCTGTTTACCTTTGATAGGCCGTGGCGGAGCGAACAAGAGACTGTGAAACAAGGGGACGGGAAATGCAACTGACAAACAACGGGGGACGGATTATGTGAAAGGGTATTGTGAGGGGATTGGGCTTTCGGTTGGTAAGAAGCGGTGCAATGGCTGCTGTCAGAGAGAGAGAGAGAGAGAGAGAGAGAGATGTCAGCTTGTCCGTCAGTCTGTCTACCCGTCTGCTTGCCTTGCCTGTCCCGTTTATGTGCCTGTCTGTCTCGTCTCTCCGTCTCTCTGAAGGTTTACTTCTCCACCGGCCTGTCTGCCTGCCTGCCTGCCTATCAATGTGTTTACCCGTCTGCCTGTCTGTCTGTTTATTTACCGCTGTCTGTCTGTCTGTCTGTCCGTTTTCCAGTCTCACCTAGCCGCCGCTAGACGGGCAAGATGGTGAAGTAAACATCTGGGGACCCCCCCCCCCGTCTCTCTCACTTCCTTTCTCCCTTCTCTCGGTGTCCTTGTGTCCTTTTGCTCAGTTCCTCTCACTCTTTCTGCCTCATAATTTGTCCCCCCCCCTCTCTTGACCTACTCTCACATATCCGACTGTATTTCTCCTTGCTCCTTTCATCTCTGTCCTTCCCTTCTTCCACTCCCCCCTCCCCCCCCCCTCTGGGTGAGACAGAGGGCTGGGGGGGGGCGGGGAGCCAGAGATTGTGTGGGGGAGATCATAGGGGAGATGGTGCTGTGTGGTGCGGACGGATAGACAGATGCATTGATAAGGGCGGCCGACTCCTCAGTACCCCCGCTGCATATCCAATCCCTTCGT
>JAJHIY020000879.1:0-17500 GCA_022114975.2 Lampris megalopsis | reverse complement strand
CCGTCTCACTAGCTGAGCTCCGCAGTGTAGCAGGGCCCCAGCCCATCTCACTAGCTGAGCTCTGCACCTCAGCAGGGCCTGGGCCCATCTCACTAGCTGAGCTCCGCAGTGTAGCAGGGCCCTGGTCCGTCTCACTAGCTGAGCTCTGCACCTCAGCAGGGCCTGGGCCCATCTCACTAGCTGAGCTCCGCAGTGTAGCAGGGCCCTGGTCCGTCTCACTAGCTGAGCTCTGCACTTCAGCAGGGCCCAGGACCATCTCACTAGCTGAGCTCTGCACTTCAGCAGGGCCCGGGACCATCTCACTAGCTGAGCGCTGCACTTCAGCAGGGCTCCAGCCCATCTCACTAGCTGAGCTCCGCAGTGTAGCAGGGCCCCAGCCCATCTCACTAGCTGAGCGCTGCACTTCAGCAGGGCTCCAGCCCATCTCACTAGCTGAGCTCCGCAGTGTAGCAGGGCCCCAGCCCATCTCACTAGCTGAGCTCTGCACCTCAGCAGGGCCTGGGCCCATCTCACTAGCTGAGCTCCGCAGTGTAGCAGGGCCCTGGTCCGTCTCACTAGCTGAGCTCTGCACTTCAGCAGGGCCCCGGCCCATCTCACTAGCTGAGCTCTGCACTGTAGCAGAGCCCGGCCCGTCTCACTAGCTGAGCTCTGCACTGTAGCAGGGCCCGGGCCCGTCTCACTAGCTGAGCTGGGGACACTGGGAGAGGATAAGCCTCATTCACTCAATTAATTGTTCTCCGTATTTTAAAAGACACTGAAATTACAGCACTAAAACTGGAGAGATGGGATAAATGAAACCGGGAAATGGATTTAAAGGCTCAACAGTGGTTAATTTGCAACTAAAATGGTTCTTATTGAATAAATATAAATAATGCTCGCATACAAATTTGTTGAGATATTGCCGGCTAGATAGAAGATTGTAGTTAGGCGCACAATTAGACTCTGTGTGTGTGTGTGCGTGTGTGTGTGTAGGTTGCAGAATGTATGCGACTACAAGCATTGACAGGTGTGTGTGTGTGTGTGTGTGTGTGTGAGAGAGGGGTGTGCATGCATGCCTGTTTGAGCCTCTGTTTGAGTGCATATTTACACAAACCCGTGCATGTCGGATTGACCCTCGCACCCGCATGGAGACCCCCCTTGACAGAGTGCAGGTATGAGCCTGTCTGGCCCGCGGGCAGGGAGGCTTCACGGAAATGAAAAGGGACACCGCTGAGGGAGCGGGTGAGGAAGGAGAGCAGGGGGAGGGGAGAGAGAAGGAAGAGAGGAGCAGAGGTGAGAAGAACGGCGGAAACGGGTGGAGAAGTCGGGGCGCGGTGACGGGTTGGGGTGGGGTGGGGGGGATCAGGAGGGCTCTGATGAGATGGCTGTGGGAGATGACTGGACGGAGTCGTCTTGCACAGAGAGAAGCGGGCGAGCGACGTCAGGAGAGGGGGGCCCGGGATGGAGAAGAAGAAGAAGGGAAACAGCGGCCACTAGTGGCTGGCTGTGGAGATAAATAACACACCGCAGCAAGAGAGCGCGCGAGAGAGAGGAGACGGAAGACAGATGTGGAAGAGATGAAGAGAGAGCGTTGACCAAAGGGGGACGAAGCCGTATATATCTGGTTAGGGGGAGAGGTGCATTCTGGGCCCTATTCGTGAGCAGTCTCTGTGGGCCCCTTCCCTCTTCAGCTAGTTAGCTAGCCGCCTTTCTTTTGAAAGCTCTCCCAGCTCCCCTTTCTTTCGGAAGGAATCGCTCGACAGTTGTTTTCCCTCATTCCGCCTTCTCCCCCCTTTCCTTTTCGTTGGTTTCGTTTCCGGTTCGGCTTTCTTCGGGAGAGACGTGACTCTGCTCGTGCTTGCGTCAGCAGCAGTCGCTCGCGACAGGACTAGGTGAGCTGCAGACGGAGACGCGCTCGTGAGGGGCGGACTAAACCATTTTGCCCCTTTTGCGAGGGGTGAGAGGGGTGAGAGGGGCCTCGGAGAGCCTCCACTGTGTTCTTTAAGTCCCTCGGCTGACGCATTGAGCCAGTTTTAACCGACGTTATGACACTAATTAGTCAGAAAACCAAAACAAACTCCTAATTCCAGGTTTCCCGAGGGCCCCCCCCACCTCCCTTCCGGGCCCTGGTAGCTCCTTCCCCTTCGCCCCGCCCCCACCCTATGACGCCGCTGGGTACGTGGTTAGCATTGACAAGAGAAGACGGGAAGTGGCGAGAGGAGGGGAGAAGGAGAGGACAAAAAGAGTAAAAAGAAGAAGGATGAAAGAAAGAGAGGACACCAAGAGAAACGAGGGGAGGACGGGGAGGGTGGCGCCGGCCATGGGTGCGGGCAAATAGAGTGTGGCATGCGGCTCAAGCTGGCATGGACTCTATCACTCACTCTCAGGCCTGGGCACGGGGCCCTCAGCGGCAGACTCACACACACACACACACACACACACACACAGATCAGACAGACGTTTTGCTCTTTCTCTCCGTCGACCCGGTAGGCCCTCTCGCTCTTTTGCTTTCAATACACACAAACGCAATTTAGAGAACCCCCCCCTCCCCTCCCCACCCGGCAGACTGAGAGAAAAACATTCAGCTCAGACACAGCCTGCTGCTCACACACACTCAATTAGGCTCAACCACACACACACACACACAGTGTCGTACTGTAAGTAGGAAAAGGGCGGCTTGCTTGATAAGTGTGGGTGTGTAGCTGTGTGTGTTTGTGTGCGTAAGCTTGCTCGTGTGTGCGTGTGTGTGTGTGTGCGCGTGTGCTTGTGCGTCTAATTGTGCCAGCACTGCTAGAGCAGAATGAGGGATGGTGTCTCAGTGCGGCTGCTGCCGCTAATAGCCGCTGACTGGAGGTGACAGGCTCTCCCTCTCTCTCTCTCCCCCCTCTCTCTCCCCCCTCTCTGTCACACACACACTCTCTCTCTCTCTCTTTCCCCTTCTCTGTGCAACTGTCTCCTCCAATCTTTCTCTCTATTTCACTCTCTGGTCTGCACCTTCCATCCGGTCTACAGTCGGCACCTTCCCACTCCCCCCAGAAGCTCACTTTAACACTCCCCTCTCCGGTTTCTCCTCCTCCGGCCCTGCTCACTCCCCTCTCCCTCATTTCCATCCACCGCCCTTTTACCCTCTTCATGCGAACACCTCCACCCGCCACCCCTCATCCATCTCTCTAGTCCTCTCTCTCTCTCTCTCGCTCGCTCGTGCACGCTCATCTTCTCTCCTCCCACCCTGGTGGTACAAGGGGGATGTGTTGTGCATGAATGATTATACTCATGTGCACCCAAACATATACATACGTTGTGTTCTACTAGTAAGGGGGGAGAGAATGTGTGTGTGTGTGTGTGGGGGAGAGAGAGAGAGAGAGAGAGAGAGAGAGAGAGTGCAGTGGTAGCCAAGTTATTATTCCTTGTGCACCACAGCCTTTCAGGTCCAAACACTGAGATCAAACAAAGACGAGAGGACAGACACACACACACACACACACACACACACACACACACACACACACACACACACACACACACACACACACACACAGGGGGAGCGTGCTTCACAGCCAATCAATTCTGCTCTGCTGAGGCAACCATCCATCGCCGCCACGGCAACAACAACGCCGTGGTAACGCCAGGCCAGCCTGCTGCAGGGGAGCGATGGGCGATGCAGGAAAGCTGCCTTCCTCTGTTTGTCGAGCGCCTCTCTTTTTTTTTTCCCCATCCTTGTTTCCTCCAGTCATGTGCGCTTTAGCTTCTACTTCATCGTATTTATAATTAAATGGCCTTTTTTTGACATCTCTGCTATCTCTTTTTGTCCCTCCTCCCATTCTCCTTCTCCCTGTGACTGATATTTGACATTAAAGGGGCATTCGCAGGGGCCCGCTAAGGTGTGACCCAAAGGGTGAAAGCAGAGAATTGAAAGACAGAGGGGGGAGAGAGTGTGTGTGTATCTGTGAGAGAGAGAGAGAGAGAGAGAGAGAGAGAGAAGCGGCGGTCGCAGTTTCCCCCTGAAAAGTCTCCTTTTCATTTATTTTCATCAACCGACGCCTGCCTGCATATCTCTACGTTCCTCCTCTCTTCTTCTCCTGTGCTCAAAATCCCCTTTCTCTTTACCTCATATGTATGCAAATAAGGCATCATATGCAAATGAGACAGGTAGGGACTGGCAGAGGCAAGAGAGAAGAAATAGGGTGAGAGGGAGAAGGAGGGGTGAGGACGGGATGAAAGGAATGGGCAATGAGGGATAGAGACAGGGTGTGTGAGAAAGTGAGGGAGGTGGTTCGCTCCTTCAAGGCTCCAATTAGTCAACGATATTTCTGGCTGCCAACGAAGCTGCAGGAGCGGACGTTTCCACTCATGGTAGCAGGCTGGATGCAACAGCTAAGGGAGCGAGCTAAAGTCCACACTTTTTACCAAAGAGGCGAATATTGACGCCTAAGCTAGCACGTGAACCTAACAGACAGACTAAGTAAAGCTTGAAATCCAGAAAAGAAGACAAACTGGTGGAGTTGCTCACTAGTACTATTCAGTAACGCACTTTAGTCCTGGGCGTGTAGGTGACAACGTTGCCAGATACCATAAAGGCTGGAGGTTTGGAAGCTGGATGTCATGACACTAATAAGCTGAATGTTGCAAGGTGCTGTTGGGTGGTGCATAAGCTAATGTTGCAAAGTGCTGGGGGGCATAAGCTAATGTTGCAAGGTGCTGGGTGGTGCATAAGCTAATGTTGCAAGGTGCTGCTGGGTGGTGCATAAGCTAATGTTGCAAGGTGCCAGGTGGTGCATAAGCTAATGTTGCAAGGTGCTGGCTGGTGCATAAGCTAATGTTGCAAGGTGCTGCTGGGTGGTGCATAAGCTAATGTTGCAAAGTGCTGGGGGGCATAAGCTAATGTTGCAAGCAGCTGGGTGGTGCGTCTAATGTTTCAAGGTGCTGGGTGGTGCATAAGCTAACGTTGCAAAGTGCTGGGTGGTGCATAAGCTAAAGTTGCAAGGTGCTGGTCGGTGCATAAGCTAATGTTGCAAGGTGTTGCTGGGTGGTGCATATGCTAATGTTGCAAGGTGCTGGGGGGTGCATAAGCTAATGTTGCAAGGTTCTGGGTGGTGCATAAGCTAATGTTGCAAGGTGCTGCTGGGTGGTGCATAAGCTAACGTTGCAAAGTGCTGGGTGGTGCATAAGCTAAGGTTGCAAGGTGCTGGTCGGTGCATAAGCTAATGTTGCAAGGTGTTGCTGGGTGGTGCATATGCTAATGTTGCAAAGTAGTGGGTTGTGCATAAGCCAATGTTGCAAAGTGCTGGGTGGTGCATAAGCTAATGTTGCAAGGTGCTGGGTGGTGCATAAACTAATGTTGCAAGGTGCTGGGTGGTGCATAAGATAATGTTGCAAGGTGCTGGGTGGTGCATAAGCTAATGTTGCAAGGTGCTGGGTGGTGCATAAACTAATGTTGCAAGGTGCTGGGTGGTGCATAAGCTAATGTTGCAAGGTGCTGGGTGGTGCGTAAGCTAATGTTGCAAGGTGCTGGGTGGTGCATAAGCTAATGTTGCAAGGTGCTGGGTGGCGCATAAGTTAATGTTGCAAGGTGCTGGGTGGTGCATAAACGAGCTTACTCTTAATGACAGAACGATGCAGCATGAGTCACTGCTTCATAAACATATGCACCACATCTTAGTTTCAAACACCAACCTATTAACTGTCTCCAGTCAGCAGCAATGACACAAACACCAGTCACATATATCTTTTACTTGTGTATGTGTGTGTGTTTGTTTATGTGTTTATATGGGGGTTAGTGTGTCTGTTTCCCAGTAGTTCGAGGGGAGTTCTGCTGAGGAACTTACTGAGGCAGTGGCATCATTTACTTCTTATGTTTCGCTAACTCTGTGTGTGTGCGTGCATGCATGAATGCATGCATGCATGCATTCGTGTATGTGTGTGTGTGTGTGTGTGTGTGTGTGTGTGTGTGGAGGAGAGAGAAAGAATGTTTGTTTGGTCACATCTCCTGAGAACAGATCAGATAGTTTGTGTGTGTGTGTGTGTGTGTGGTCTCTTGTGAGCATATATATATATATGTGTGTGTGTGTGTGTGTGCGCGCGTGTGTGTGCGTGTGTATATGTATATATATATGTTCACAAGAGACTATACACACACACACTCACATACATATGTATGTATATATATGTATGTATGTGTGTATATACTATATGCATGTATATATATGTGTGTATATATGTATGTATGTGTGTATATACTATACTATATGCATGTATATATATGTGTGTATATATGTATGTATGTGTGTATATACTATATGCATGTATACATATGTGTGTATATGTGTATATATGTACATATATGTGCTCACAAGAGACCAAATCTGCAGCACAGGGAGGTGTCATAGTGTTCACTGACCAACTACGGCACAACGTCAACTCTGCAGTCTCTGCCCTGGTATACAAACACACACAGACACCGACACACTCACAAACACATAGCTGACACGTACACACCGTCCTGCCAGCGTCTCAGGGAGAGTGGGCTTAATGCCACGAGATTTGGGGCTACTTAGCTCCCCAAACGCACGCCGTTTGACGGCTCACATTTACGCTGGCGTAAATGTGAGTACATATCGCCTCTCCCCGAGTCCCACGGGGTTAAGGGGAGGGGCGCGGTGAGCAGCGGAGGAGGGCAGGTCTGCCGGCCGGCCGGAAGCTGCGGGTGTGTGTCCGTGAAGGCCACCTGAAGGCAGCAGGCGGGGCAGAGACAGCTGTACAGGGAGCCCAGCAGGGCGGCGCAGGAGGCCTTACAGGTCTTACAGCTGACATGCGTAGAGGCTTGTCGTTTCCTGTCTCTCTCTCTCTCGCTCTCTCGCTCCGTTTTCGTTTCATTTTGTTCAGTCTTTCCCTTTGTCTCTTGTGCCCCTGCCCCTTTTCCGCATTCTCTCTCTCTCTCTCTCTCTCGCTCCCCCCCCCCTCTCTCTCGCTCTCTCTCGCTCCGTTTCTCCTACTCGCCACTCTCTAAAAGCTTTTCTTGCACCAAGTTCGTGATCGACCCCCGCCGCCACCCACACCCCCCCCCATCCCACCCCCAACCATGCCAGCAGGAGGATGAAGTCACGCGCTGCAGTCAGCCGGCAGAACCCCCCGCCCCCCCCCTCCGCCGCCACCACCACCACCACATGCCCGCCACTCAGTTACAGGCATATGGGCACATCTTTGTGCCAGTGCCCCTCCCAGAACACCTGACTCTGTCTGGTCACGCATAGCAGGCGCTGCGCACACGCACGCACACACGCACACACGCACACACACACGCACACACACACACACCGACAAGATGGGCACACGTACATATGCACAAACATTGACACACAATCACATAAACACACACCGCCGGCCTTGCATGACGGGCATATCCTTGACTGTCCCCCCCCCCGGTGCCCCCACCGAAACCACCACCGCATCCGACACCACCCGCCGTGAGTGATGTGCAGTGTAAAAACACCTCGCCTTCATCCATCTCTTCCTACCAGAGCCGCCGCTCCAGACGCAATGAATAATCCGCTCGTGGCTGAGCTGCGCCGATGCCAATGGGTGGCGCAAACGCTGTCAGGCTATGGGGCTGTACTCCTCCCCCCCCCCCGGATCCCCTCCCCTCAGACCACTCACGGTATTGTGAGGCGCCTTACATTAAAACGGTCACCGAAGGGCATACGCCGAGGCCCTTTACTCAGCATCAGCACCAAGTTATTGCACCAACAACGTTTTCTAGGTGGGGGAGCAGAAGCACGTTGAGGGTTCCCCTTCGACCGTCCGAGACTCGGGGTGCAGAAAGTCCTGGTCGTGCAGAACTTTGACCGTCCATGAGACTCGGGGCAGAAACTCCTGGTCGTACAGAACTTTGACCATCCGTGAGACCCGGTTACAGAGAAAGTCCTGGTCGTGCAGAACTTTGACCGTCCGTGAGTCTCGGGGCAGAGAAAGTCCTGGTCGTGCAGAACTTTGACCATCCACGAGACTCGGGGCAGGGAAAGTCCTGGTCGTGCAGAACTTTGACAGTCCATGAGACTCGGGGCAGAGAAAGTCCTGGTCGTGCAGAACTTTGACCATCCACGAGACTCGGGGCAGAGAAAGTCCTGGTCGTGCAGAACTTTGACCGTCCACGAGACTCGGGGCAGAGAAAGTCCTGGTCGTGCAGAACTTTGACCGTCCACGAGACTCGGGGTGCAGAAAGTCCTGGTCGTGCAGAACCTTGACCGTCCGCGAGACTCGAGGCAGACAAAGTCCTGGTCGTGCAGAACTTTGACCGTCCACGAGACTCGGGGCAGAGAAAGTCCTGGTCGTGCAGAACTTTGACCGTCCACGAGACTCGGGGTGCAGGAAGTCCTGGTCGTGCAGAACTAAACACAGATCAGCCGGGAGTGAGATGGAGCACGGGTTTCTGTGACCGGGCCGGCCTGCCACTCAACCTGTGTGGCAGCTGTGAAATTGAAATGCGTTCCGCGTGTCCTCGTTTCATTGTCCTTATTGACCCCCATTTCCCGGGGAGGCTGGAAAACCAGGCCCGGACTTGATCACGTTGATCATGTAATCATCACATAAACAATAGCAGCTATTATGGGAGGGGGGGGGGAGACGTCTGCATCAAAGAGTTCAGGAGCACGTGGTTCAGCCACGCACTCGCACGTTCTCCCGCAAAACATTGACACGTGCACATGCGCACGCGCGCACACACGTGCTCACGCATACAAAACCCAAGAATGAGGGTTTTAAAAGGGCAGGTGGGAAAATGGTGGTAATTATCGTTAGGTCTTTGTGATTAACCAAGTGACACGCACGCACGCACGCGCAGACACGCATGCACAGACACATAGACACACACTGCTGTGATGCCCTCTGCTGCATGGCACAAAATGGCGGAGCCTGTGTGTCCTAGCAGAGGCTGGGAGTCTGAGAGAGAGAGATGGGAAGGAGGCCAAGCAGAGGAGTGTGTGAGGGGGCTTGGCTGGCATCACTGTGTGTGTCTGTTTGTGTGTGTGTGTGCGTATGTGTGTGTCTGTTCATGTGTGTGTGCATGCATGCCTGGGTGTGTGTTTGCATGCGTCTGTGCGTGTTTGTGTGTGTGTGTGTGTGTGTGTGTGTGTGTGTGTGTGTGTGTGTGCGCATGATAACATTCAGGTAAGAGGGGAAATTTGCCTGGCTCAGACAGAGGCCCCAGCCAGCTGCCCCATTTACAGTCTCAGCACCTTGTGAATCAACATGTACAACCCCCCCCCACACACACACACACGCACGCACGCACACGCAAGATGACAAAGACACGTGCGTGCACACTGGCGCATGCGCACAGCAGAAACACATGCTCATACAAAGGCCCACAAAATGCAGACTGGTGACAGGAAGGGAGGAAGAGAGAGACGGGGGGGGGGTTATTTCTTCCCCTGCAGGTGGAGTTTGACCTTCAGTCCAACTCTCTTCCCATCATCTGTCCATGCACAGCTCTCTGCTCAGCTGCGTGGCAGGTAATTTGTGCTCTATTGGAGATTAAAGTTTAATTAGTGAGCGAGGAGTCATTTGGGTTTTAGTTGGGTGGAATAAGGCAGCAGTGTGCATTAATGTGTGTGTGTGTGTGTGTGTGTGTGTCTGTTAGCATGCACGATCCTCGTTCTCTCGCTTGCACACATCAAGGCTCATAGAGAGCGAGAGAGAGAGAGAGAGAGAGAGAGAGAGAGAGAGAGAGAGAGACAGAGAGACAGAGAGAGAGAGAGGGAGACAGAGAGAGAGAGAGTGGGAGTACTGATCCAGTTCCTCCTTTCATCAGCAAAGAACAAAGGATGATGTCTTCCCCCTCTCATCTTCTTCTCCCCCTCCTCACTCTCTCTCTCTCTCACCTTCCATCTTCTCCTCCCTCCCACCCTCTCATTCGCTCTCTCTCCGGGGCTCGGTTGGCAAAGTTCCACAGCCAGACTCAAACTCCCGGGTCTCTGGCAAAGCGCGCACACGCGCGCCAGCCCCACTCTGCACAGCGTGCGGTCTGACTGCAGACAGACGAGTGAGGAAGTTCGGCAGGAAGAAGGGAGAGAAGAAGAAGAAGAAGAAGAAGAAGAAGAAGAAGCGCAGCGCCAAAGAAAAGTGAACTTTGCAGCTTGGTCTTTGCAGCTTGACTGGTTTAGATCCCTTAAATGTGTCATGTCGCGGTCACTTCCGGTGAAATGGCGTCAACCTTTTTTTTTTTTGATTCCGTCTTTCACTTCATCTACGACGCAGACAGCGGCTCCTTCCTCAGCCTCTTCTCCATCCCGGTCTTCCTCGCTCTCTGTCTTACTGACGGCTTTCATTTCTCGGCTATGTTGTTGTCTCTCTCTCTGTGTGTGTGTGTGTGTGTGTGTGTGTGTGTGTGCCTGTCTCTCCCATCTCCGGTCTCACCAGTCTGCGTACAAATAACACGATGTTACACGCTGCGTGCAGCGCATGCGCCAAAATCCAGTCGTGCGTGCAGATGATACGCCCGATTCTCTCCATTAACCTCTGTGGAGAGCCGACGCGTCCAAATACCACGCGACACCTCGAACGGTCATGACGTCACCAGCGAGGCTCGGTTCGCCCATAATTCGCGATAATGATCTTCACCAGAAGCGCGGGGGTCGGGGTCAGGGGTCGGGGTCAGGGGTCAGGGGTCAGGGTTAGTAAACTAACTAAAATACTGCCGTTAATCCCAAGAGTTCATTGCGGCAGCTTGTTTCGCGCGCTCACCTGCTTGCGGGTGTCCGCGCATCAGGCGAACTGGGCGAACCGAGCCTCGCTGGTGACGTCACGGCCGTTCGAGGCGTCGCGTGGTATTTGGACGCGTCGGCTCTCCACAGAGGTCAATGGAGAGGATCGGGCGTATCGTCTGCACGCGCGACTGGATTTTGGCGCATGCGCTGCACACGCAGAGCGTAACGTCGTGTTATTTGCACGCAGACTGGTGAGACCGGGCTCGCGCACCCCAGTGCGAACACACGCGCACACGACTGCAGGTGCGCGCGCGCGCACACACACACTTTGCATTGAGGGAGCAGCGTTTTTGCTAATGACGAGGGAAGTCTGCGGCGCTGCGCTGCCTATTGATTCGCGCCGGCGCCTCCTGCGCTACGATAATGATCTCCGTTTCGCCGCTCCCCCTCGCCGCTCCCCCTCGCATCTCTCCACTCGCCTCTCTCCACTCGCCGCTCCCCCTCGCCTCTCTCCACTCGCCTTGTGCTCCATCCATACCTTCCTAACCATCCCTCCCTCCCTCCCGCCCTCCCTCGCATCTGTCTCGGTGTTGCGGCCCCAGTCCCTCTCAGTCCCTCTCCCTCTCACCACAGTGCCCTCTGTCCCTCCCATTCTCCCCCTCTCCCTCCACCCCCCCCCCCGCCCCCGCCATGTATGCCTCGCGTCCTTTCTCCTTCTCTCTCAGCTCCCTTGATCTCACGGCATCCTTTCTCCGCTCCTGCCTTTCCTTGCCCCCCCCCTCTTCCCCTCCTCACCACCACCGCCGCCGTTTCCTCACCTCGGTCCTGTGAGTCTCCCACTCCTCGTCTTCTCTCCATTCTCCCTCGCTCCCATATCTTATTTCCCCTTGTCCCTTCACTTTCTCTCACCCTTTATGTTGTCTTCCATTTTTCACTCTCTCCCACGCTCTTCTCTCTGTCCTCTCGTGCTCTCTCTCCCAACTTGTCTGGACCCCCTCCTCCCCTCCCTCCTCGCTCGCCATTATCTCCTCTCCCCCCTTCCTCCTCGCCCTTCTCCTGTTTCATTTATCTGCGATCGGTGCGTCAGTGGCAAGCCTGTTGGTCTGTCTGCGTCTGCGTCTGCGTCTGCGAGCGTATTAAAATGTTCGCCCATTTGAGTCTCGGGTAACAGAGGGGAGGGGAGAAGAGGGAGGCAGAGTAGAGGAAGGTAAAGGAGAGGAGCGGAGAGGAGTAAAGTGGGTCTGATGTGAATAGTGGGAAACGGAAAAGAAGAGAGGAAAATGGACCAAGGGCACCTTCTGGGAAGTGCTTGGAGGCGAAACTACAGACTTACATACACACCTTGCCCTGCAAAAAAATGGTTCAGCGCTTTATAGGACGTGGTACCGCACACTGTTCTGTCGCAGGTTCAAATGCGGACATGCACAAACACGCATGCGTGCACACAAGCACGTGCACATGCACAAGAACACACACACACACACACACACACACACACACAAACCCTCTCTCTTTGTTAAAATTGTACTGTGTAGGGCGTCCGGGTGGCGTGGCGGTCTATTCCGTTGCCTACCAACACGAGGATCGCCAGTTCGAATCCCCGCGTTACCTCCAGCGTCCCTGCAGACACGATTGGCCGTGTCTGCGGGTGGGAAGCCGGATGTGGTATGGGTCCTTGTCGCTGTACTAGCGCCTCTTCTGGCCAGTCAGTCGGGGCGCCTGTTTTGGGGGGGGGGGTAGCGTGATCCTCTCACGCGCTACGTCCCACTGGTGAGACTCCTCACTGTCAGGTGAAAAGAAGTGGCCGGCGACTCCACATGTATGGGAGGAGGCACGTGGTAGTCTGCAGCCCTCCCGGGATCGGCAGAGGGGGTGGAGCAGCGACCGGGACGGCTCGGAAGAGTGGGGTAATTGGACAGGTACAATTGTGGAGAAAAGGGGGGGGGGTCCACACACACACACACACACACACACAAAGAGTGTACTGTCTGCAGCTTTTCTTTTCCTCACCTTCCCTCCAGTTGCATTGCTGCAGAGGGCCGTGCATGCAGCTCTCTCTCTCTCCCTCTCAATCACGCTCACGTTCTCTCTCTTGAATCAAAGCTAACACAGACCCTGTTCACACTGGGCTTAAAAAACGCGTTTTGGCGATCGGATCACAAGTGGACAGCGAGACACGTCGCCGTTTACACCCGCGTCTGTCATGCGTCTCCAAATGCGTCCTGCTGACCACTCGTGATCAGATTTCGTTACTCCGAAGAAGAAGATTTCCCGTTACGTCCTTGTCGGGGACGCATCAGGACGCATCAGCGTTTACGCTACAAAAGACATGTGGGTCAAATGCGTCCCCAGACCCCCTCGGCAAGTGGTTTGAGTAAGCGGTTCACAAAACGTTTAGGTGGTGGTTTACACTTGTATTTAGCGCCGTCCACTTGTGATCCGATCACACAAAAAAAAACACATTTTAAAACCAAGTGTAAACGGGGTCAGTGACTACTTATATGAATAATATGTGAGCTTTATGAATCGCAGGGCAACACGGTGACAGGCAGCTCAAGTCGTAAGTCCCACTTGATGTAGTTAACTCTCACGCACAAGCAAAACATTCTCTCATTCATCACAATACATGCATTTCTGTTACTTCGAACACACACACAGACACACAGACACACACACAGACACACACAATCATATTTTCCAGCAGATAGCACATGTAAGACTGTTCATCAACGATGGCAAATCCCTCCTTTGGGCCAGTGCAGCAGACCAAAGAGCTGCTGTCCTGAACTTACTATGAACAAGGTCACTCATAAACACACACACACACACACACACACACACACGCACGCACGCACGTACTGCCAGAGGCTGTACTATGGCAGAGGGCAGAGGAAGGGTGTGACAGGTAGAGGACAGTGGAGGACAGAACACTACTTAGAGGAGAAATAGAGGATGAGGCAAGTTGGAGAGAGCAAGAGAGAGAGAGAGGAAGATGGACAGAACGCGTTCGCGAGAGGGGGAGGCAGAGAGAGAGAGAGAGAGAGAGACAGCAGGAGACAAACTACATCATTAATTAGATGAACTGAAGTGGCACAGAAAGGGAGCAGGTGCAAATGAGTGTGTGCGTGTGTGTGTGTTTCTTCATTTGCATTTGTGCATGTGTGTGTGTGTGTGTACATGAATGACAGGGTGGGTTGATACACACATGTGGATTATACCACAACTCCCAGCGAAGCGAAACACCCCCAACTTCTGCAAAATGGAGTTGCCTGCCCTAAAGCTGGAGAGGGTGAATGTGTGTGAACGTTAGAATCTGTGTGTGTGTGTGTGTGTGGGAGGGGGGTGTTGTGTGTAGGTTATGGCAGGGAATTCTTGCGGTACGAAACCGAACTGGGTCATTGTGTTACATGGACCCCTTTCTGTTGCGTGGCTGATTTTACGGGGAAGAAAGAGAGAGAAATCTTATCAGCAGGAAAGTTCCGCGTGACGTCACAGGCACTGCGCCAGGCTTGGCGCCGCGCTTTCACAAAGTTGGAGAAGTGCGCGAATCCGTCCATTACCGCTGCAGTCAAATTGCTTTTTAAGTGCCGACGGAAAGCAGACCCTACAGGAGACACCCGGTTCTGACGGCTCTCCCTTTTTCCTCCCATTCTCTTCTCATTGCTCCTTGCTTTCCGCGCCTCCTCCCACGCCGCTCCGTTTCTTTCCTGCGCTCCAAGTCTTCTGTGCTCCCTCACTGGAGGATTCTGACGGAATACAAAGTAGCTCTGCGGCCCACTTTACAGGACCCCAACTCCCCTGTGTGTGTGTGTGTGTGTGTGTGTGTGTGTGTGTGTGAGAGAGAGAGAGAGAGAGAGAGACAGACAGACAGAGACAGACAGAGAGACAGACAGAGAGAGATGGCAATATGTACATCGTTACGTCATGCCAATAAAGCCATTTGAATTTGAATTGAGAGACAGAGAGAGACAGAGAGAGAGACAGAGAGAGAGAGAGACAGAGAGAGAGACACAGAGAGAGAGAGACAGAGAGAGAGACAGAGAGAGAGAGAGATGGCAATATGTACATCGTTACGTCATGCCAATAAAGCCATTTGAATTGAGAGACAGAGAGAGACAGAGAGAGAGAGAGAGAGAGAGAGAGAGAGACAGAGACAGAGAGAGACAGAGAGAGAGAGACAGAGAGAGAGAGAGAGAGAGAGATTGACAGAGAGAGAGGGGACAGACTTGTGAAGAAGGAGAAGATGAGCATGTGTGTGTGCGTGGATGGGGCATCCTCCCCCCTTGTCCGCCTGTCGCATTGCCTCTGAACTCGCAGAGCACGGAGTCCGCGCCTATCTGTGTTCGGGCAGCCGGGAACCGCCGCAGCCGGGGACGCGAACCCGGGACTCCCGCACCACGGGCGCCTACGGGCCTGGCTATACCCCGGAGCGGACGCGGACGGCTGCGGACTCCGCTGAACGCGTAGTACCTCTGGTTATACTACTGACCGGAGTCCGCTCGGAGTACGCGTTTCGCACATGCGCAGTAGAACGGCATGACGTATTTCCGGGCAAAATGGCGACATGCGTGCAACATACTCGTCATACTTGCCGACGTGCTTGTCTCTGTGGTTGTAAACCTAAAAGGCTTCAGAACTGATTCACATGAACTTACCTCTACTGGAAAGCTGGGAGTCTTGCGTCCCGGTGTTTAACGAAGCCGGAAAGCCCGCTCAAAAGGGGAACAATGGTGGGAACACTAACAGTGCATCATCGTCGTCATCGTGACCCAATGAGATCGTCACACCTCTGTAACGTCAACTTTTCGTACGGGAATAACAAGAGCGTCGTCCTCAGATCGACCCCCCCCGGTTGAGTTTTACGGTTGCGCAACACACTGCAGACTTCCAGTCCGCTGAACCGGCTGCGCAGCATGCGGGATGTGGACTATCACGGTTTAGATCGTGAAATCAAAATATATGCCATGCCACGCAGTACAGCAGCACCCTGAGCGAGTTGTCTGGCGATGGGGGATTTGGTATTTGTACCTTCTTGTGCTTACGTATGTTCTCCCACAAGGGGGGGGGGACAGGGTGCTCCAGCACATGGCCTGAAATATGCACCTACATCCCATTGATGATAAAGGTGTGCGTGTTTTCATGCCACCTACAGACTCGAGGTTCCTGACTCTCCCGAGTGGCTCCGCCGTTGCTAAGGTGACAGCAGAACAGGGTGGAAGGGGGCAGGGGCTTTACGTACAGCCACGCAAAGGCCGTTCCTCCAGTAAAAAGGTCATTGGATGCTGCCGACCCGTCAGTCAAACGGAGAGGGAAAGAGTGAGTGTGTGTGTGTGTGGGGGGGGGGGAGGGGGAGGTGAGACAGAGAGAGGATGTGATCTCACAGTACACAGGGATAACATCTCTCTCTGCCCTGCTCACAGGACCAACTAGGAATTCTAAACCCAAACCGCAGAGCAGATAACTGTACTGACTAATGCATTCATCTTCCTCTTCACCTCTCCCTCTCTCGCCCACTCTCCCTCTTTCCCTCACCCACTCTCGCCCTCTCTTCTCTCACCCACTCTCTCTCTCTCACACACACAGAAAACAGACCTCTCTGCTCTCTACTCTGTTCTCTGTCTCTCCCCGTCTCCGTCACCCTGACCTTTATCTATTCTTTCATGCCAATGCTTGGTTTGAACAGTGTGTGTGCATCTATTTGTGAGTCTGCCTGCATGTGTGTGTGTGTTTTTGCAGCTGTCTTTCTGCAGTCAATGGGTTTCCCTCTTCCTGAGGGCCTATTTTGTGTGTGTGTGTGTGTGTGTGTGTGGAGAATGAGAGTCTGGACGCCGGAGTCTCGAGTGTCATCTTCATCAGTGATGGATTAGACAGCCATGTCCGTGAATGCCGATGAGTCATCCCGAGCCCCGGAGACCAGACTGGTGCGCCTCCTCCCCACGCCGCCGTCTCACAGCAACCCGGCTCCTACGCCGAGCCAGAACGGACTCCCAAATCAAGCCGGACAGGTTGCGTTTTCACCCTCGGAGCCCTCTCGAATACCCTCTGATGAAAACTGAGCGCTGGAATCAATCAAGAAAAAGAGGCGGGACGTAGGAGGCCGGGAGAGAGCCGGAGGACCGTCGCACAGACACAGCGAGACGGAGAGGGTGTGCGACGGACAGTCAAGAAAAATACCTATGATACGTTTTATTATAAGTCATGTGACCTGACGGGGTTTCCATCCCGGCAGTCCAGAATACGCTGCACCTTCGTTTTCAACCTTCCAACGTTGGAGGAGTCATTTCATTTCCGTGAGACTTGAGCTGCAGCGCCCCTCGATCGCTCTTACAAACAAGATGCTCTATATATGTGAAATGCCTCTCGTGCCAGCTGCTGTATATTATTCTGATTGCACACACACGCGTACACACACACACACACACACACACACACACACACTACTTCCTCACCGCCACAACACTGCCGTGGTTTATTTACTGCCCATCCAATGGCAGTCAAATTTGCCAGCCTCAGCAGGCAATCTCTCCATCTGTCTCCCTGCCCGTCTGTCTGCTCGTCTCTCTGCACGCCTGCCTGTCTGTCCTGCCTGGCTGGCTGGCTGTCTACCTGTCTGTCCATTGGGAGGGGGGGGGGTCAGTGGTAGGTCTACTCCCACTCTATGTCGCTTCCCATAATCCGTGTGACTGGCTGGCGGCGCCCCTCTGCAGCGCCGAGCTGGGCGTCATGACAACGGGATGCTGACAAATGTCAGAGCAGATATTGGCCACCTCCGTCCCCTCCGCGCCTCCCCTGGGCAACAAACCTGCCCGCTCGGCCAGGTC
>JAJHIY020000878.1:30000-49881 GCA_022114975.2 Lampris megalopsis | reverse complement strand
CACGACACGACGATGTTAGGAAAAACAGAGGACGGCGAAAGGGCGGAAAGAGGAGGGTGATGATGAGGAGGAGGAGGAGTATGAGTAGGGGGGGGGGGACCGGAGGGCTCAGAGCGAGGATCTCTGATCAGGTCCAGATCGGATGGTCGGATCCACGACTCGCCCCAGGGGCTGGATGACCTCACCCCGGGAGGGGGACGGAGAGGGAGAATGAAGGGAGGGAGGAGACGCTGCTTTACCCCTGCTCAGCTCTTCTTTTTTTCCTCTTCCCTTGTTTTTGGTCCCCTTTTTTAGGAACCATCAGCTCCTCTTTAAACCGAGCCAAGCCCAGCTGGGCGAGAAAGTTTCCCCCCCAAAGATGTACTCTGCAATGTGTGAGTGTGTGTGTGTGTGTGTGTGTGTCTTAAATCCTTCCAGGCACAAGAGAACAGAAAGTTCTGAGTTGGCGGGTGTTCACCATCTGCAGGCGAATGAGCGTATGTGTGTGTGTGTGTGTGTGTGTGTGTGTGTGCGCGCTGGTGAAGAGAGACCCTGAAGTTAAGTTTCCTCATCTCCTGTAGCTTCACTGGGAGGGAGGGAGTGTGTGTATGTGGGCGGGGGGGGGGTTGTACCTCCCCTACTCCTGACCCCTCCTCCCTCCCCCAAGGACTATGCTTCCTGCTCTGGGCTCTGTGGCCGAGAGGTGTGTGCGTGATATGTGTATGTGTGAGTGTGGAGAGAGCGAGAGAGAGTGAGAGTGAGAGAGAGGAGAGAGAGAGAGAGAGGAGGGAGAGAGAGGGAGAGAGAGAGAGAGAGAGAGGAGGGAGAAGAGAGAGAGAGAGAGAGAGAGAGGGAGAGAGAGAGAGAGAGAGAGAGAGGGGAGAGAGAGAGTGTGAGAGAGAGGAGAGAGAGAGAGAGAGAGTGAGAGTGTGAGAGAGGGGGGGAGAGAGAGAGAGAGAGTGAGAGTGTGAGAGAGGAGAGAGAGAGAGAGAGGAGGGAGAGAGAGAGCGAGCGAGAGAGAGAGAGAGTGAGAGGAGAGAGAGAGCGAGCGAGAGAGAGTGAGAGAGAGAGGAGAGAGAGAGCGAGCGAGAGAGAGTGAGAGGAGAGAGAGAGGAGAGAGAGAGAGTGAGAGAGAAAGAGACAGAGAGGAGCGAGAGAGCGAGAGAGAGAGAGGAGGGAGAGAGAGAGAGAGGAGAGAGAGAGAGAGAGAGAGCGAGAGAGAGAGGAGAGAGGAGAGAGAGAGCGAGAGAGAAGAGGGAGAGAGAGAGAGAGGAGAGAGAGAGTGTGAGAGCAAGAGAGAGAGGAGAGAGAGAGCGAGAGAGAGAGAGAGGAGGGAGAGAGAGAGGAGAGAGAGAGTGGGAGAGCAGGAGAGAGAGGAGAGAGAGAGCGAGAGAGAAGAGGGAGAGAGAGAGAGAGGAGAGAGAGAGTGTGAGAGCAAGAGAGAGAGCGAGCGAGAGAGAGGAGAGAGCGAGAGAGAGGAGGGAGAGAGAGAGAGAGAGAGCGAGAGAGAGAGAGGAGAGAGAGAGAGCAAGATAGAGAGAGGAGGGAGAGAGAGAGAGTGAGAGTGAGAGAGAGAGGAGAGAGAGAGAGAGAGGAGAGAGAGAGAGAGTGAGAGTGAGAGAGAGAGGGAGAGAGAGAGAGAGAGGAGAGAGAGAGAGAGAGGGAGAGAGAGTGTGAGAGCAAGAGAGAGAGCGAGCGAGAGAGAGGAGAGAGGGGGTCAGGGGAGGAGTGATGGTGAAGGGGGGAGTGAAGCTTTCTGTGGCTCCACCAACTGAAGCAACTCTGGTTGTTTAGTCAGACCGCTCTTCACACACACACACACACAGACACACACACACACACACACACACACACACACACACACAGGCTCTCAGAAGCCCGAGTCTGGTTCTTGTTAGGGGAGCTGGAGTGTAGGTAGTTCCAGTGCCACTATGCAGGAGACTCTATTAGCTGCGGAGACACACGGGCAGATGGACGGACACCCCGGCGGCAGAGCTGTGCCGGAGACCGCGGCGCCCGCCGACCCACTGCAAGCGGGCAAAGTGACGTTTCGAGAAGTCAGAAAATCAAAGAAGGGGGGGGGGGGACTAGAGCAGGATCAGAGAGGAGAAAAAGAAGGAATAAAGGAGAGGAAGGACGGGGGGGGGGGGGGGGGGGAGGGGAGGAACGGGGGCACAGCCCAAGAATTTTAACAGTCTGGGAAAACAATGGCGAGTAGGATGAGATGGAGAATAGAGGAGGAGGGGGAGGAATACTCTGAAAATCAGTGTGTAAACACCTCAGTGAGTGTGTGTGTGTGTGTGTGTGCGTGTGTGTGCGTGTGTGTGATTACATGCATGACAGGGGAAAATGTGCGCCCTCATCAAACACACTTGCATGTTCTGCTCTCAATGAAGTATGAAGTGCTAATGTAGCATGGTGCTAAAAATAGTGAACAGGGTAGACAGGTTGTGTGTGTGTGTGTGTGTGTGTGTGTGTGTGTGTGTGTGTGTGTGTGTGTGTGTGTGTGTGTGGCTGCATATGGACCAGAGCTTTGGCGATAGGGAGGGTGTTTGTAATGACTTTAAGGAACAAGACCGCTAAAGCTGCCTTCAGCAGCAGCAGGGTGGAGGTCAGTCCAACCCGGGGGCTGCCATGGTGGATGTGGGCTGAAGGGAAGTTGGATCTTCCGGGATAAGCGGCGGGCACGCCAGTATGCCGGCGTGTGCGTGCTGATCAAATGTAGTGAGACTGTTTTCAGAGGCCCGCTATTTCACAATAAAATACACACAGAACTCACTTGACACATTCAAATTAAACTTAAAGGTTGTGATTTTGCTTCCCATAAGACGATTATACTGGGGGCGTCCGGGTGGTGAGGCGGTCTATTCCGTTGGCTACCAACACGGGGCTCGCCGGTTCGAATCCCCATGTTACCTCTGGCTTGCTTGGGCGTCCCTACAGACACAACTGGCCGTGTCTTCGGGTGCAAAGCCGGATGTGGGTATGTGTCCTGGTCGCTGCACTAGCGCCTCCTCTGGTCGGTTGGGGGTGCCTGTTCGGGGAGGAGGGGGAACTGGGGGGAATAGCGTGATCCTCCCATGCGCTACACCACCCTGGTGACACTCCTCACTGTCAGGTGAAAAGAAGCAGCTGGTGACTCCACATGTATGGGAGGAGGCGTGTGGTAGTCTGCAGCCCTCCCCGGATCAGCAGAGGGGGCGGAGCAGCGACCGGGACGGCTCAGAGTGGGGTGATTGGCCAGGTACAATTGGGGAGAAAAAGAAGGAAAATCCAAGTAAAGAAATAAAGAGTATTATATTAGGCTGCACGGTGGTTAACGCGATCGCCTCACAGCAAGAAGGTCCTGGGTTCGAGCCCCAGGGTGGGCCGTCCTGGGTGGTCCTCTGTGTGGAGTTTGCATGTTCTCCCCGTGTCTGCGTGGGTTTCCTCCGGGGGCGCCGGTTTCCTCCCACAGTCCAAAGACATGGAGGTCAAGTGACTCGGCCACACTAAATTGTCCCTAGGTGTGTGTGTGTGTGTGTGTGTGTGTGTGTGTGTGTGTGTGTGTGTGTGATGGCCTGCTGGCCTGTCCAGGGTGTCTCCCCGCCTGCCGCCCTGCTGGGATAGGCCCCAGCATCCCCGTGACCCTGAGAGCAGGATAAGCGGTTCAGATCATGGGTGGATGGATATTATATTGACTATTATATTAACGTGACCTTTGACATCTACTGAACACGTCTATCAAAACAGATATCTGATAGAAACGTGCTGACAGCGGTTCTTGGGGTGTTGGTCGGTGCACCAACGGATGTGTCTGTTATCACGACCGTGCACGCGTGTGCACGCACACACACACACCTTATCAACCCTCTTCCTTTGGACTGTAAGTTGCTCGCACAATGGCACAAACACACACGGGTGGGGGGGGGGGGGGCGGGGGGTGGGGGGACGTGGCTGGACATCATTCATGGACAACTGTTTCCCCGTGTGGACCGTGGCCCGACTTCACATAGCAGTGTGTGCACGCCCAAACACACAAATCACCACAGAGATATAAAAAGGTCAGAAGTGAGGGGGAGTGAAAGGACCTTCGTGGACTCCCCGGGGATTATGGGAAGAATGGCGAGTTTGAATAGCGGCAAGTGAGTCTGGGTATTTCAGTAGAACTGGAACAAAACCAGGTTTTTTTTTGTTTTTTTTTACCCGAGTACTGGACTCTAGGAGGTCGGGGGGGGGGGCGGCGTCTGGAGAACTATTGTTTCACTTGTGGGTGGGGCTCTAATACGTACAGGGTCTCCACCAGTTGCCATGGCGATGCCGATGCAGCCTGTGAGCACTTCCTGTTGTTTGTGTTTCGGCGGCGCTGTTTTGATGACAGTGATGGAAACAGAAATGACGACGCTGGACGACTCGCTGCAAAGAAAGGAGACGGCGGCCAAGCGGAGGAAGAGCGTGCATCATGTGACGCCCCTGTGAGGGAAACAATAGCGGACAGTGGCGTGGTAGAATAGCGGACAGTGGCGTGGTAGAATAGCGGACAGTGGCGTGGTAGAATAGCGGACAGTGGCGTGGTAGAATAGCGGACAGTGGCGTGGTAGAATAGCGGACAGTGGCGTGGTAGAATAGCGGACAGTGGCGTGGTAGAATAGCGGACGGTGGCGTGGTAGAATAGCGGACGGTGGCGTGGTAGAATAGCGGACGGTGGCGTGGTAGAATAGCGGACAGTGGCGTGGTAGAATAGCGGACAGTGGCGTGGTAGAACAGTGGACAGTGGCGTGGTAGAATAGCGGACAGTGGCGTGGTAGAATAGCGGACAGTGGCGTGGTAGAATAGCGGACAGTGGCGTGGTAGATGTTGAGTCGACAACAAACAAATGTGAAACCCCATTTTTCTTTTTATTTTACTCTCTTTTTCCCCCCAATTGTACCTGGCCAATCACCCCCCTCTCCCGAGCCGTCCCGGTCTCTGCTCCACCCCCTCTGCTGATCCGGGGAGGCTGCAGACTACCACATGCCTCCTCCCATACATGTGGAGTCGCCAGCCGCTTCTTTTCCCCTGACAGTGAGGAGTTTCACCAGGGGGACGTAGCACGTGGGAGGATCACGCTATTCCCCCCAGTTCCCCCTCCCCCCTGAACAGGCGCCCCGACCGACCAGAGGAGGCGCTAGTGCAGCGACCAGGACACCTACCCACATCCGGCTTCCCACCATGGCCAATTGTGTCTGTAGGGATGCCTGGCCAAGCCGGAGGTAACACGGGGATTCGAACCGGCGATCCCCGTGTCGGTAGGCGGCAGAATAAACCGCCACGCTACCTGGACGCCCCACGTGACGTTTAATTAGATATGCAAAGTTTGCTCGAGTTCTTGGAACCTTCATGTGGATTCGTCACACCGTCAGCAGGAGCCCTCTTGTCCTGTCCTGAAGTCGGTCTGTGAGTCAGTCCAGCAACACATAACCCCCCCCGCCCCCCAAACCAGTCAGCACATAGTAATGAGGCGGTTTTACAGTGTGTGGTGGTTCGGCCCGGTCTCCGTCTGCATGTGTGTCTGCGTGTTGCCTGCGGTGGGGGGTGAGAGTACTTAAACATCCCCAAATAAACATGCAGAGAGGGGTGGATGGTCTGTGTTTAGTAGCAACAGGATGTCCCCTTGTAAAAGGTCCAACTAATAAAACACCACTGACTCACGTTGCCACTGACACACACGCAGCATCACGGGAGTGTAAAGGAAACAGGAAGAAGAGACTGCCTGCAAGTTCCCCTCCTTCTGCAGCTGCACGGGTCTGACCGTATGTTGATGAATAATTACGGCTTGTGTTGAGGACGTATGAGACACGAGTCTCGTCTCCTGGCACAGCTGTACTGCTGTGGAGCGCGTCCGCGGGTGGCGGGTAGTGGGCCGCTCCCTCAAATATGGGGGACAGCTGCGAAACAAGCAGGCTTACCTGACCAACAAGCAGTCGCGGCCCAACAGCGGCGGTTGCTACCAGGGCGCAGTGGGCCATCGGGTGGCACTGGTGGACCTATAAAAAGCTGCACAGGCGCCATAACGGCGCTGTGTAGTACCTGTAGCTGGAGGACGAGCCAAACCGTCAGGAGCCATGCTGGGAACTCTAGTATCTGGTCTCCTGTACTGCAGGCAGAAGGCGATGGTAAACCACTGTCTGTTTTATTACCGAAAACCCAAATGTGCTTAACCACTTGTTGAGCATGTTTACTGGCGGCCAACATCATCGCTGATGATGCCGAAGAAGGAAAGATGATTCTCAAAGGGGCAAATAAAGAGTAAAGAGCCAAAGCGACCAGTATTGGGGTGGGTGGGTGGGGTTTCCTGTAGAATATATCAGTGAGTCACAACACCGTCATCCATAGCTTCTGACTGCAACAGATCCCAGTCTGAGTCACTGGTGTTACTGGTAGTTGGACTGGCTGGGATGACTAACCACTGGTGTTACTGGTAGTGGGACTGGCTAGGTTGACTAATCACTGGTGTTACTGGTAGTGGGACTGGCTGGGTTGACTAATCACTGGTGTTACTGGTAGTGGGACTGGCTGGGTTGACTAACCACTGGTGTTACTGGTAGTGGGACTGGCTGGGTTGACTAGCCACTGGTGTTACTGGTAGTGGGACTGGCTGGGATGACTAGCCACTGGTGTTACTGGTAGTGGGACTGGCTAGGTTGACTAATCACTGGTGTTACTGGTAGTGGGACTGGCTGGGTTGACTAACCACTGGTGTTACTGGTAGTGGGACTGGCTGGGTTGACTAGCCACTGGTGTCACTGGTAGTGGGACTGGCTGGGATGACTAGCCACTGGTGTTACTGGTAGTGGGACTGGCTGGGTTGACTAGCCACTGGTGTTACTGGTAGTGGGACTGGCTGGGTTGGCTAACCACTGGTGTTACTGGTAGTGGGACTGGCTGGGTTGACTAACCACTGGTGTTACTGGTAGTGAAGAGGCTGGGATGACTAGCCACTGGTCAGCGGACTGGTCATCCTGTGTTTGTTCAGACAGCGATGACTAACGTTATCGAAGGATATGCAGCGTGACCTCTGAACATCTCGTGTCCTGAGACACGAAGCAGCTTTGCTGAGGAAAGAGGCTCCTCTCTTCCTTGATCCCCCCCCCCCAGGCAGTAAACTCTATTGTGTTCTCCCCGGCGTGACAAGCACAGTGGGGTAAGAACAATCTTGTGATGCTGCGCTAACAAGTCCACAAGCTCTCTCTCTTTCCCCTTACACATTCCTCTGAACACAATCACACCGCTGTGGTGAGGAGGCCCCGTCTTGCTCGGCCACGGAACAGTGATTCCCAATGTGTGTGTGTGTGTGTGTTTTTGAGTGAGAGACAGACAGAATGAGAGAAAGTGTGTAGAAGCTTAATAGCCAAGTGTTACGGAGGACACGCTGAATGCTGGGAAAGTTGTTAACTATTTGCTGCCTCTACGGCTTCCCTCCGTCTGTCTTGTGTGTTACAGGTGTGGAGACATTTTACATAACAACGGCGACCGCCAACAGTGTCTGCAAACGATGGAAGTGATTGTAGATAAGGAGGAATACGACAGTGCGAGATCTCCCCGTGGGCTCTGGTGTAGTGAAACATGATGTTCCCCATACAGGCTGTGTACTGTTGCTTACTGGTGTGTTTGTTTGTTTAATTATTTATTAGTTTTCTCCCCATTTGTATCAAGCCAATTACCCCACTCTTCCGAGCCGTCCCGGTCTCTGCTCCAGCCCCTCTGTCGATCCGGGGAGGGCTGCAGACCACCACATGCCTCCTCCCATACATGTGGAGTCACCAGCTGCTTCTTTTCACCTGACAGTGAGGAGTTTCACCAGGGGGACGTAGTGCGTAGGAGGAGCACACTATTCCCCCCCAGTTCCCCCTCCCCCACAAACAGGCGCCCCAACAGACCAGAGGAGGCGCTAGTGCAGCGACCGGACACACACCCACATCCGGCTTCCCACCTGCAGACACGGCCAATTGTGTCTGTAGGGACGCCCGACCAAGCTGGAGGTAAGACCGGGATTCGAAACAGCGATCCCCGTGTTGGTAGGCAACGGAATAGACCGCCACGCCACCCAAACGCCCCAACTGGAACTGATGGAAATAATTGTAAATTAGGAGGAATACGACAGTGCGTGATCTTCCGATGGGCTCTGGTGTAGTGAAACATGATTTTCCCCATAGAGGTTGTGCATTGCTGCTTACTGGTGTGTTCATGTACTTGCTCTGAGGTACAGTCATTTGAACTAGGATGCCTCACTTTCTGTCTTTACGGTGATGTAAGAGCTGTGCAACAGCAGGATCTGAAATGCTGGGAAGTATGGTGGGTACGATCCCTGGCAGTGAAAAGGTCATTCATGCAGCAATCAAGACACAAACACACACACACACACACACACACACACACACACACACACACACACACACACACACAGTGGAACAGAAGTGGCAAACAGGAAAGCCACAGGCAGACAGGAAGTGTTTGTCAGTACATTGGATTCAGTGAGAGCACGCTAGCATGAGTGTGTTTCTACATGTGCGTTTACGAGCTATTAAGTATCAGTGTGTGTGTGTGTGTGTGTGTGTGTATGTCTGTGTTGTGTGTGCATGCATGTGTATGTGTGTCTGTGAGGCACATAGATGGTGCAGGTATGTGCGTGTGTGTGTGTGTGTAAGTCACATAGATGGTGCAGGTGTGTGTGTGTGTGCATGCATGTGTGTGTGTGTCTGTGGGGCACATAGATGGTGCAGATGTGTGTGTGTGTGTGTGTGTGTGTGTGTGTGTGTGTGAAGCACATAGATGGTGCAGGTGTTTGTGTGTGTGTGTGTGTGTGTGTGAGACTGAGTGGCAGTCAGCCAGTATATGGGGATGTTGTGAATCTCATTAACACCTTGTGAGGCGAGGCACAGTGTCCGAGATCGAGGCCCTAAATGTGACCGGGGGTCAGAGGTGAAAGGGGAAATGCTTCTAACAGATGAGGAGCTTGACATGCAGCCAGGGAGGCAAGGAGGAGGCAGTCCATCCAAGTAAAACCAGGACAGGAGGAAAAAATATTCCAAGACCTCATGTCTCCATCCAGACAGACAGACAGAGGGCACCGCTTGTTTTTCACCAACACAATACCCTGACTCACCAGACGGAAAAAAGGACGATGGTGACAGTGAGGACAAAGACGGAGAGAATCGGGGGAAGAAGAGAGGTGACAGAGGTGGAGGAGGAGGTGGACGATGAGAGATGAAGAATGCAGGAAGTCACAAAGTAACAGAGGAAGAACGGACAGATCGTGGCACAACTTGAAGTGGTTATGTTGAGAGATTTATTTTATGACCTTCACCACCGCCACAACGCCAATAAATGTGACCACAAACTGCTCTCCATCATTTTTTTCAGTGTTTAAAAAATAAAAGTGGTATAACACTGTAGAATATTAGGTCCTAATTGTTTAATTCGTTTGTTTAGTTTAAATACAGACCAACATTTTCTCCAGGCTGATTTAGGCCGGGAGATTTTAAAGACGCTGAACGTCTTGCTTAGGAGGTCGCCTGAAAACTTTTGGCCGTGAGAATAATGATAATGATAATAATAATTATAACAATAATGATGATAATAATAATAATGATTAGCAATGTGGACATGGTGACAGTCAACATGGTGGTTTGTACGAGCCTGTCTCCATGCAGACGGTCAGAGGGGGAGGAGGTGTGTGTGTGGCAGAGAGGACAGACAGTCTGCAGGGCTGACAGGGACGCCAGTCAGTCTTTCTCACCTTGCGGGGTTTCACTTTGTCCTGGTGGTCATACTGGAAGATGCCTTTATAGCTCAGGCCAAGCCACCACGGGATCCCCTGCTTATCCTAGTGCACACAGAGAAAATGCATTAGCGGACGTGTGTGTGTGTGTGTGTGTTGGTATATATGAGTTATTCCCCTCTATTTTTTCCAAATGTAGTGGTTACCGATTTGGCATCATACCACGTACGGCATCCTCCCCATGAAGATTTTCACAAAACGAGTTTAATGATGGATTTTTTCCCCCCGGTCCCCCCCCCCACTTTTTCTCCCCAGTTGTACCAATTACTCTTCCGAGCCGTCCCGGTCGCTGCTCAGCCCCCTCTGCTGATCCGGGGAGGTCTGCAGACTACCACATGCCTCCTCCCATACATGTTGAGTCGCCAGCCGCTTCTTTTCACCTGACAGTGAGGAGTTTCACCAGGGGGACGTAGCGCGTGGGAGGAGCATGCTATCCCCCCCAGTCGGGGCAGGCTAAGCTAACTGCTAGCCCATGCAGACCGGCAGTTCTGACAGTCATCCTGGCTGGCGTTCTTTTGGACAGTGTTTTTTTGTTTAGTTTGGATATGTGTGTTCTTGTAGGTTTTGGATATGTGTTTTTGTCTTTGTGTTGCACTGCTGGGGGCTGGGGAAATTATACGTTTCATTTCATGTACGCAAGCACATGAAATGAAACGACAAATAAAGTGTTCCTGATTCCTGATTAATAGAAAGAGGCCCCTTTGGTGATGGGGGTGTCAATGGAACAGATACACATTTGCACACTGCAGTGTGTAGCGGGACAGAGATAGGCAGAGAGAGATACACCAAAGAAATCACAACCCCTTTACCTCTAAATTCCCAAGCCGCCCACTTACAGACCAAGTGGAGAGAAATGTGTGTGTGAGACAGAGGAAGCAGTTGTAAACTTTTACCTTTACAGCATAGTAATGGACTCCATATGTGGGCAGGGACTCGACGATGCTCATATAACTGTACGAAGCAGAGAGGAGGAGGAGGAGGAGGCATCAGCATCAGGGCAAACCCACAGCATCACATGCTGTCATCTGTCATGGCACGGACACACACACACACACACACACACACACACACACACACACACACACACACACACACACACATATGCCTACTTGACAATGGCTTGGCCTCTGGACTGCCCGCTGAGCTTCTTGTAATGTTCTATGACCCGGTCCTCACTGCGGGACAGAACACAAATCACGATTAGGAGAAAACTGAAAATGGGGGGAGAAGGAGGAGAGCGGTGGGTGTTCATATAGCTGTGTATAGTACATGAAGGACTGGGTACTGTCTCACCAGTAGGCCAGAGAAGGGTGCTCCTTCAGGGCCTGGGTTGGCAGCGCAGGAAGCTTCTTCAGGTCTGACCTCGTTGCATCGTTACTGAAATGGAAAGACCACACACAAACACACACACACACACACACACACACACACACACACACACACACACACAAACACACACACACACACACACAAACACACAAACACACACACGATGAGACTTACTACCCCAAAGAGTTCTCTCCATCTATGGCCACCCAAGACAATTTTACACAAAACCTTCCCACTCCCACATTCAAACTGTCTGAGCAAACCCCCCCCAAATCCGAGGAATGATTTTAAATGTTTATTATAAAACAAACTGGAAAAAAAAATTCCCAGAAATGTCAGAGGAAATGATGAGGTAACGCTGGAGAGGGGGGAGGGCAGAAAGAGGAAGAGCATTCAGTCATGAGAAAGGAATGAACGCTGAAATGATCTGTATTTCACTGACACCGATGAGGTGGATGCACAACTGGCCACTGGCTGGCTGTTGTCGAGCACTGGACAGCTGCACCGAGACAGACAGCGGAAGACGGAGAGAGACGAGAGCGACACAGGGACAGAAAAAGGCGAGACAGTGAGGGGAGACGGGCAAGCAATGAGACAGAATGAGCGAGAGACTGAGATACAGGGAGGGAGAGACAGGGGAGAGATGGAGAGCAGACAGACAACAGTAAGACAGACAGAAGACAGAGAAAGCAAGGGAAGCAGAGAATGAAATGTGAGGAGGCACAGAGAGACTCGGCCTCAAAGCCCCGGTCCCTTAAGATTTCCAGTGGCAGGAGGTCCTAATAGCCCAGTCTAATCCCCCCTCCCTGCCCCCCAGTCTCCACTCTGGCCCCAGAAGACTGGGGAAAGCCCTGGGAATATCTGGGAATATGACAGCCTGTGAGCTAAAGCCCTGGATGAGAGCCCATCCCTCGCCCGGATATAAAACCTCCAGGATATGTGGATGCAGCTGTGTGTCCGCAGTGTCGGGTGCATGTAAATAGGATCTTATCGGGTACGCGGGGTTTTGTGTGACGCATTGTATGTGTTTGTGGGGATGAAAGTATGAGGCAAAGTTGTAAAAAAACACAACCATGCAGTGCAAGAGTAACTTCAGATATGTGGTGAATGCAATGTATTGATTCTTTTAGCATTGTAGCTTGCAGAGAAGGCAGTGCGTGCATGCCTGTGTGTGTGTGTGTGTGTGTGGGTGTGTGTGTGTGGCAGACTAGCAAGGAAAGGAGCCGAGTGTGAAAGGAATGTCTCCAGAGTGCGTCACATTCCAGGCCTCCACAGGACAACGTGTTTATTTACGACTTCATTCACAGAAGGAAATGGGGTCAGAGGTGACGACCGCTCCAGTCGGCTTCTCCGCGCTGCCCCCAGGTGGATGGCCCACGGTCGGAGCTACATCACAGGCATGCCAAACATCTGAAGAATCTGATGTGGGGCACAGCTTGACATATGTACTTCGTTTTCCCCGAGAGCTCCAGACTTAAGTGGAATAGCTGCTAGAGACATGGAAATCTGGGTACTCACGTGGACAAGCACACAGAGTCACAGACAAAACCTGGAGAAAGCTCACTCATATGATCCAGTCCAGTAAGGTCTTATAAAATCTTCACGTGCCCCGTTAAGAGAGCTCTACCCTTAACTGGAAGTGAGCTGTTCATCGTGCAAGCTCCCTTCTCTTTTATCACACACACACACACATACACACACACATGCATGCATATGACCCTCCACTCACGAGCAGTTGCACAGGAGGAAGCAAATGAACAGGAGCAGAACAGGGATGTGAGGGCACGACGAGCCCCCCAAGGTTTCTTCAGGGGCTCCGAGAGAGAGAGACTGAAATCCGTCTGACGACTTCCTGCCCCTCTCTCTTCCTCATCCTCTACCAGAGGTGCATCAGTTCTAATCCAGAAAGGAAGACTGGGGTGCGGGTGATTTGCTGTTGTCTCCCTGACACACTCCTTGGAGTCTGGAGATACCAAAGGCACAGTGTTCAGTGTTTGGTTCCACTTCCGGTGTGGGAAGATGGCGGCGCGAATTTGCATTTGCGGCGGCCTCATCCAGTACCGTCCATGCAGTGTCTTTGTCCATATCTGCGTCTGAGTTTTGTCTCCGTTTGATGGCGGGGAGAGCTGGTGCTGGATTGGCTGGGAGAGCGGAGCAAGCTAAGCTAACTGCTAGCCCATGCAGACCGGCAGTTCAGACAGTCGTCCTGGCTGGCGTTCGTTCCCTTGGACAGTGATTTTTTGTTTAGTTTGGATATGTGTGTTAGTTTGGGTGTGTGTGTTCTTGTAGTTTCTGGACGTGTTGTTGTCATTGTGTTGTGCTGCTGTGGGCTGGGGGAAATAGCATTTCGTTCCATTTCATGTACGCAAGTGCATGAAGTGAAGTGACAAATAAAGTGTCCTGATTCCTGATAGTACTTTTTTCTTTCAGCGAGCAAAAAAGCTTCCTTGTCCCTGCGCTCCTCCGACTTGTGTGTCTGTGCTTACATGAATATTCCAAGCACTCCATGAGAGCTTGGTCTCAGTGTGTTAATGTGGGCAGGTAAGTGTGTGTGTGCTCACCTGGTGAAGTCACCTTTGGCCTCCTGTGGAATGGAAAGGAAGAAGACAGAGAAGGACGGTAAAGTTATGAATATGAACATATAAACAGTGATCATGGCACCTGAATGATGTCGTCTTGCGTGTGTGTGTGTGTGTGTGTGTGTGTGTGTGTGTGTGTGTGTGTGTGTGTGTGTGTGTGTGCGCGTGTGTGCGTGTGTGTGGGCAGGTATTAGGTGATTTTGCAGTCAGACATGCTGTGCTGGAATCAGAGAGACATTTTAAACCTCCATCTGAAGGAAAACCTCTGAAGGCCAAAAGAGCAGAAACATGATACTGTACCTCTGCACCTGCAGCAGGGACACACACACACACACACACACGCACGCACGCACACACACACACACGCACGCACGCATGCACACACACACACACACACACACCACTCAACCACGTCTCTGTGTAACCTGACCTTGGAAAATCACAGAATAAATGGACTGACCTACTCTGTGGGTGTGAGAGAGTGAGAAAGAGAGAGAGAGAGCGAGAGAAAGGGAGAGAGAGAGGGAGAGCGAGACAGAGAGCGAGAGACAGACAGACAGCGAGAGACAGAGACAGAGGGCGAGATAGAGACAGACAGAGAGAGAGAGCAATAGAGAGTGAGAGAGAGAGTTTGAGAAAAGGTGGCTGTGGCTTAGAAGTGAGTTGTGTTGCGTGATGCGGCGCTGTATATTTCTCACATACTGCACAAGCAATTTAGCACCAAAGCTTGGCTACCATAAAGCGAGCTGTGTGTGGCTGTAAACGGTCCCAGACTGATGCCGGCCGATGGCCGCTGCCGATAACGTGTTTCATCTCACACACCAGCATCAAAGGCCGGGCCTGCGGACACGGTTTAGGAACGACTCTGGGCCGTTTCATTAAGTCTAATGACTAATCTATTAGTGTCAGGGCTCATAAATGGTTACATGTACAGGGCACAGGGGCCGGGGGGAAACACAAGCACACACACACACACACAAACAGACGCACACACAAGCAGACACACACACAGACACACACACAAGCAGACGCACACACACACACACACACACACACACACACACACACACACACACACAAACAGACACACACACAAGCAGACACACACACAGACACACACACAAGCAGACACACACACAAGCACACACACACAAACAGATGCACACACAAGCAGACACACACACAGACACACACACAAGCAGACGCACACACAAGCAGACACACACACAAGCAGACACACACAAGCAGACACACACACAAACAGACACACACACAAGCAGACACACACACAGACACACACACAAGCAGACACACACACAAGCACACACACACAAACAGATGCACACACAAGCAGACACACACACAGACACACACACAAGCAGACGCACACACAAGCAGACACACACACAAGCAGACACACACAAGCAGACACACACACAAGCAGACACACACACAAACAGACACAGACACAAGCAGACACACACACAAACAGACACAGACACAAGCAGACACACACACAAACAGACACAGACACAAGCAGACACACGCACAGACACACACACAAGCAGACACACACACACACACACTGACTCACAATCAGGACAACGCTTCATCTTACTTGTAGAATGTAGGAGGCCAGTTCGAAGACAACATCACTGTCCACTTCAATAAGCTCCTGCGAGACATGGGGGGAGGGGGGAGGGGGAGGGGGAGGAGGGGAGGGGGCAAAACAAATGGAGCGGACGTGAGTGACACATAATCTCAGTGCTGTCATTGTGCGGATAAAAAATAAACACGCTCGGTCCCGCGGCGGGGACCGATGTCGGCCGGGGCTCGGATCTTCCTCCATGCCTTGGAGACGGCTCGGTGAGTCCTTTCATCTCTTGCCCCCCCACCACCCCCGCCCCCTCCCTCCCTCCCACACCCCAAACCCAAACTTCTTCTTTTCCCCTCTTCCCCCTTCTCTTGTTTCATGACCTCCTGGCATGAAGGAAGGGGGTTGGGGGGCGGTGGGGATATGAGGTCTGCCCCTGCTCTGAGATTTGCGGGGGGGAGGGGGGGCGAGGGCGGGGGCGGCGGGGAGGGGTGTTGAATGGGGATTTATGAATGCTCGAGTGCCTCTGACGGCGTTTCCATAAAGTCTCTCTCCTTTGTCTCAGAGTTATCCTGTTTACTTTCATTTTAGGATGTGTTGACATTCCTCTGAGAGAGAGAGCGAGGCAGACCGGGGGGGGGGTGGGGGGGGGGAAGGAGGACGCAGCAGCACTGTGCTGATGCATTTCTGTAGTGCGTTCGAGAGATTACGGGTTTTCTGCACGAATTAGCATCACAAACATTAGTTTGTGCAAGTTGGGATGTGTGTGTGTGTGTGTGTGTGTCTGTGTGTGGGTGTGTGTGTGCATCGGGGGGGGGGAGGCTGTGTATGTGGGAGAGGGATTAGGGGCAGTGAGTCACAGGTCAGCTATGCCAGGAATGTCCTCCGTACGATCCAGCTCTTAATTGGTTAAGAGATCAGACGGCCCGAGCGAAACACGAGACAGAACAACCCCCCCCCACTCCATCCCACCCAGTGTGACCTCCCATCGCCACGCCGCCACCGGCAAAACCTGTCCATCTTTATTACCCAGCATGCACTATAATCTGATTCATTCAATTATCTTTTTTTCTTGTGGTACAAAAAAACCTGATTAGCTGAGACGATCTGAGCCTGACGAGTTTATGTTGCCAAAAAAGGCCCGCATGTGATTTGGCATATTTGGGCCATATTTGCTATTATACATGTGGGCCGCTTCAGGCTCACATCCGGTCTGTCAGGGCCAGAAGAAGGACATCAGTGCCACATCAGTGCCTGATGTGGCCCACATCAGTGCCTGATGTGGCCCACATCTGGATGCTGTCTGGGAACCAATAAAAAAAATAAAATAAAAAAAAAAGGTAACCTGGCATTGATTTTTTAATATGAGGATTGATTCTCAAACTCTAACCCTGGGCATTGGACTATCGATACTCTGGTATCGATCCGCCCATCTCTAATGAGCACGCCGTCAGTGTTCAGAGGTGACCTTTCGAAAGCGTTAACAACATACCTGCTCTCAACAACCCACAGCCATCGGCTGCAAAATGAGGGTGTTTTCTTTTCCCCTCATCTCATCTTATCCACATTCTACCTCCTCAGGACAGCCCCTCCCTCTTCCCGCCCTCCACGCGAGGGCAGGACATGCGGCAGATTTAACTATTTAGCTTTATGTTCCAGTACAATACACTAACGCTAACACGAACAAGGAAAGGAACGGGGTCAGTTTGCCGACCCTGAGCTGCTGAAGGGAGAACGAGCATACTGACCCGCCAGACGTGTGTGGCGGGGTCTGAACCTGCAGAGACCCCGTCCTCTGCCTGTATTATTTATTTTGCTGTGTACTGGACGTGCCTGGGCGTTAACCTGTGGGTAGCAGGACTCTATAAAAACGTAGCGATCAGGTGCCAGGGAAGCTACAACAATGGCGGACACGGCGCCGGAAAAAAAGGAAAGTATAGCGAGGCGAAACGCCGAGCGACGTAGAGTTGGCCTGTACACTGGGATGTGATCTTGTGATCTGTCCACTGTGGTCAGGGGCGCGTCCCTCTGGTGAGCCGGGGGGGGGGGGGCAGGTTTGAATGTTGTGTTTACAACCTGCAACAGACGAGTCCTGCTCGTTCTACCTTTGGGTCAATCAAAATCAATGTGCCCCATGAGATTCCTGTCACAGCACTACTGCAGCTGATCCAGTGGGGGACGACGTCACATCCCTCTGAGTCTGCTGTGGACAGAGTACTGCTGACTAAATGTCATGCATGCCCCCAGGTGGTCATGTGAAATCACTGCAATGGTTTGTGTGGTAAATCCCTTGAATCCTATCTCTTACTTCCCGGAGGGTGAAGTAAATAATGTGCGCAACACCTCTTCAGAAACTTCCACAAAAGGGGTTCTGAACAAGACACAGACGCCCAGGTTGCTCCAGTGAAGCTGCGAGGTGGCCGACATTAGAGGACCGTCATGGTCCTCAGCAACTTACCACCGAAAATGCCTGTAGCTAAATGAATGTTCATCAGGGCAGTACTGATGGAAGACCCCTGCATGCTCAGCAAACCTCTCCTTGCATGAAACATTTTATGGGTAAAAGAAAAAGAAATCAGCCAAAAGTGAAGCTGTGTGGTTTGGTTATCCTCTGGGTGGCTTTGATTGGCAACTTACTGTGAATATAAATTAAAATAATAACCAACTGCGTCCTCTGAAGTGCCATTTTTGGGACCTAGGAGACAACACTTGTGGCCAAAAACTAACACGTGGCAGCAACTGTGCCACTTTTCACTAGTGGATGGAGCGTGGTGCAGCACGTGACGGGTACAGGCCGAAGCAACTGGGTGGTGTTTGCTGCGTCACTGCATCAGTGTGGGAGACCACAGCGCTAATGGAAACTGTTGGGTATCTATTCAGAATCGAATCAAGTTTGTCTGGTGAATCAGCGTAATCCTGTCCAACTTATGGATCCATGGTTTCCATTACATTCAATTACATGTGTAGAAGACCCCGCAACTGGACACAGCTACACAACTGTGAATTGCTCTGGAAATGATCATCCCTTCGGCTCAGCCGCCCAACTCTCCACAACTGTATTTATGGCACAACTGTCCATTCATCTCAATTAGGTCTGTAATTAGGTCTGTAATAAGATGAGTAAAATTTTTAAGCTGGTGCACTAACTCATCCTAGAAATGACTCTGTGACAAACCTGGCTCTGAGGAAGAAGAATGCTGCCATGACCAGTTATGTTTATCCTCTAATTTCTTTTTTCTTTACTTTTAATTCTTTATATCATCATTTTCACATTCTTCTTGTTATCTAACCCCTGTACCTTGTTCCGTATCTCTGATTTGATGTCTTTTTATGTCTTTATATAAAGCACCTTGATTTGCCTCGGTGGATGAAACGTCTTCCATAAATAAACCTGCCATTCCTGGCCCTGCCTCAAACCTCTTCCTCTTCCTCTTCTTCTAACAAACCACAGTTATGTGACGGCTGTTTCTGCTGTCACCACTGATGAGGAGCTTACCTTATAGATGCTGGACTTGGCATTGAGGAAGAACAGCTCAATGGTGGCATTGTCCTTCAGGTAGGCTATGCTCTCAATGTAGAACCTGGAAGACAGATAAATAAAGCTTCAGTACAGCAAAACAACAACTTTACCTGTTGACCTCGCTCACAAACCAAACAGGCCTTGTGTAAGACTCCTAACTGTGACTGACAGCATCCCTTCTTTTGTTTTTTTGGGGGGGTTTCCCCCCCTCCACTTTTTCTCCCCAATTGTATCCGGCCAAGTACCCCACTCTCCCGAGCCGTCCCGCTCTCTGCTCCACCCCCTCTGCTGATCCGGGGAGGGCTGCAGACTACCACGTGCCTCCTCCCATACATGTGGAGTCACCAGCCGCTTCTTTTCACCTGACAGTGAGGAGTTTCACCAGGGGGACGTAGCGCGTGGGAGGATCACGCTATCCCCCCCAGTTCCCCCTCCTCCCCGAACAGGCACCCCGACCGACCAGAGGAGGCGCTAGTGCAGCAACCAGGACACATATCCACATCCGGCTTCCCACCCACAGACACGGCCAATTGTATCTGTAGGGACGCCTGACCAAGCTGGAGGTAACATGGGGATTCGAACCGGCGATCCCTGTGTTGGTAGGCAACGGAATAGACCACTACGCTACCCAGACGCCCCAGCATCCTTTCTTTTGACAAAAACAACAACAACAAAAAACCAAAACCAAACAAAAAAGCTAGGGCTTTGCTTTAAAAACAGTCCACAAATAGAGCAGGAGTTGAATGGGCAAATTCCAAATTTGACCACAGGGTGGCAGACTATACCAAAGGCTAACCATGAACACCACCATCCACTGCCTCCTAAATCAATTCTCTACCTACACTGTTTGGCAATAATCCATAATCAGAGTGTGATATCACACACACACACACACACACACACAGTAAATTGTGCACATGATGCACTTAACACAATATGTGGCAGTCTGCATCATCAGCATGTGTAGTGACTGGACACACAAACACAAACACACAGGCTCACGTCAGTAGCTACTGGTAAAAGAACCAGTGACCCACTGCTGGCTGATGGGAGAGCAGGAGGCTAACATAATAATGCAGTC
>JAJHIY020000878.1:0-27500 GCA_022114975.2 Lampris megalopsis | reverse complement strand
CCTCCCGTTGTTTCCTACTGGGCTCTGTCAGTGTCCCGTTAGATAGAATGGGGCTCAGCTATGGAACAGTTATATTCAAACTGCATTTCAGTCTACCTCACTCAAGAATTTACAATCCAGGCTTAGGTCCTGTCTTATGAACCAAGCAATCCACACTGATCATATTTGAATATAACTGACCTCTCATAATGAATTATGAGTCATAATGAGTTATGAGTCAGAATGAGTTGACCGAACGCATGCACACGCTCACTGCACCCGCATATGCAAATGCACACACCCCCTCACTATATTATTCTGTGTTTTTACTTGATTTATGCTGCTTGTTTTATGTTTACTTTTTTTTCTCCCCAATTATATCCGGCCAATTACCTCACCCTTCTGAGCTGTCCTGGTCTCTGCTCCGCCCCCTCTGCCAATCCAGGGAGGGCTGCAGACCACCAAATGCCTCCTCCCATACATGTGGAGTCACCAGCCGCTTCTTTTCACCTGACAGTGAGGAGTTTTGCCAGGGGGAAGTAGCACGTGGGAGGATCACGCTATTTCCCCCAGTTCCTCCTCCCCCCCGAACAGGCACCCCAACTGACCAGAGGAGGCGCTAGTGCAGCGACCAGGACACATACCCACATCCCACATCCGGCTTACCACCCGCAGACACGGACAATTGTGTCAGTAGGGATGCCCGACCGAGCCAGCGGTAACACAGGGGTTCGAACCGCCGATCCCCATGTTGGTAGGCAACAGAATAGACTGCCACGCCACCCGGATGCTGATGGCTTCTTTTATTGTGTTTGCTTGCTTGTTTACTTCTGTGAATAACATGCTTTTGTATTTGCTCACATTGCTTATTGAGGTGAGATCTCTCCCATCAGCCCCTGGAGTTCTTTTTAAATCTCACCTGCACATCTTGGTTGTTTTCCTTTGTTGTGTCTCTGCTACTTTGTTTTATATGTGCAAATAAAATTCAAATAAAAAAATGGATATCTTAATATCTGAAGAAATGAAAAAACAGGAGCTGGTATGAAAAAAGGCGATGGCTGATGCTTGCAGTTTAAACAGAAAGGAAAGGCTCTCTGCACTAAATGTGGCTCATTCTCACTTTGCAGTAGCCTTAAGTGAGGCTAAAATATACAATGTGCGACCTCTCTGGCACGTACACACACACACACACACACACACACACACACACACACACACACACACACACACACAGAAACACACACACACACACACACACACACACACACACACACACACACACACACACACAGAAACACACACAATAAGGTGACTCTGTATGGGTTAGGGGTGGGGGGCCTGTTTTATAGCTGTAAGTGCATTATGAAAGCATTTCAAAGGGCTACGGGTGGGGCAGGGGGGCCTTTCATAACCCTGCAGGGGCGACTCACAGCAGAGAAGAGCACGGCCTCTGTCGCGGTGAGAGGAATAAGATCACACTGGGACAACAGCGCATCGGCACATGCAGAGTATAACTGAGGTGCAGAGAAAGATGGGCAGGTAAATGTAAAAAGGATATAAAACAGGCGTCCCGGGCGGTGTAGCGGTCTATTCCGTTGCCTACCAACACGGGGATCGCCGGTTCAAATCCCCGTGTTACCTCCGGCTTGCTTGGGCATCCCTACAGACACAGTTGGCCGTGTCTGAGGGTAGGGAGCCGGATGTGGGTATGTGTCCTGGTCGCTGTACTAGCGCCTCCTCTGGTTGGTTGGGGCACCTGTTGAGGGGGACTGGGGGGGAATAGTGTGATCCTCCCACGCGCTATGTCCCCCTGGTGAAACTCCTCACTGTCAGGTGAAAAGAAGCGGCTGGAGACTCCACATGTATCAGAGGAGACGTGGTAGTCTGCAGCCCTCCCCGGATCAGCAGAGGGGGTGGAGCAGCGACCGGGACGGCTCAGAAGAATGGGGTGGAGCAGCGACCGGGACGGCTCAGAAGAGTGGGGTAATTGGCCAAGTACAATTCGGAGAAAAGGGGGGAAAAAAAATCGAGAAAAAAAAAAAGAGACAGGGACAAGTGTTTGTCATTAACTGGTATATGAATCTAAGTTGGTCTCTTTTCTGCTCCGCGTGGCGTCACATTGGCAAGTGGAGCAGACGAGGGGAGGGTCTAGTGAAACGTATTTTTTCAGTTCAGCTTTTATAAAAAATAATAAAAATAACAACATGTACAGCCCTGACAGGACACGAGAGTGCTCAAGACTCCACTCCCAGTTGAGAGCGCTCTGAGCTGCCATGTCACGCAGCATAGCATCTCTGTAGTCATGGCGATGCTGTTATGTGGGATCTACATGCGGTGCATACTGATGAGCACTCAGAGGGACATGATTGGCTGATGGGCACCATGGCAGGAGTTAAACACTTGGGTCAGATTAATTTCATAGGCGTCTGTCACATGTGACCTCGCTAATCTGGTCTCATTAGAACTCAGACGCATGTGTGTACACACACACACACACACACACACACACACACACACACACACGCACACACACAGATCCAGCTATCTGTGAATGAACACTCACCTGACACAGAAGTAGAGGACTATGGGCCCAGATTTTTTGGGGAACTCGTGTTCTAAAACCCTCCGGTCCAACTGCAGCCAGCTGAAATGGCCACTGAAGAGAAGACAAAGCAAACAAACCCATTAACAGTGTGTCTGTGAATGTTCTCCTTCATCCAGGTCGTCATGGTTATCCAAAGGAGTTGAATCAAGTGCAACTGGACTTGGTATATATCCGTGAAGGCGTGTCGCCTCTCATCCAAGAGGCTTCCTCAGTTCGTGCCTTTCTGACTCGACCAAGCTAGTCTGACTGGCTGCTGATGAGACTCAGATATTTATCCTCTTTGGAGTCGTTGTCAGAGCTATAGATATGCATGGCTCTTTGTGTACCGATGTTTACCTACGCCCGTCACTAACAGAGCCATAGATATGAGTGGCTCTTTGTGTCCCGATGTTTGGCTGCGCCCGTCATTATCGGAGCTATTGATATGGTCACCACTGTTATGCGGTGGTTATTTATTTATTTGTTTGTTTTGTTGCCCCCCCCACCCTTTTTCTCCCCAGTTGTACCTGTCCAATTACCCCTCTCTTCCGAGCCGTCCCGGTCTCTGCTCCCCCCCCTCTGCCTATCCGGGGAGGGCTGCAGACTACCACATGCCTCCTCCCATACATGTGGAGTCACCAGCCGCTTCTTTTCACCTGACAGTGAGGAGTTTCACCAGGGGGACGTAGCACGTGGGAGGATCACGCTATTCCCCCCAGTTCCCCCTCCCCCCTGAACAGGCACCCTGACCGACCAGAGGAGGCGCTAGTGCAGCGACCAGGACACATACCCACATCCGGCTTCCCATCCGCACACACGGCCAATTGTGTCTGTAGGGACGCCCGACCGAGCCGGAGGTAACATGGGGATCCGAACCGGCGAGCCCCGTGTTGGTAGGCAACAGAATAGACCGCCAAGCTACCCGGACGCCCATTCTTCGGTATTTATGAGAGAGAAACATCGCAGGACCAACAATGAAAAAGCAAACCTGAGTCTTTTTTGTGGACAACTTCACTGTAGGAACTTCTGTCTTGTCATTATGCTGTTCTCCCTCTCTCTACCCCTGCTCCTGTTCCTTCCCCCTGAACCCCTTCTGCTTCCCTTTCCCCTCTCATCCGCTCTCTCTCTCTCTCTCTCCTCTCTCTCTCTCCTCTCTCTCTCTCTCCTCTCTCTCTCTCTCCTCTCTCTCTCTCTCCTCTCTCTCTCTCTCTCCTCTCTCTCTCCAGTGAGGAGGGAAAACTGCAGAGGAAGCTTTTCACCCTGGTAACGCTGCACGGTCTCCTGAGCAACGTCTCTCTCCCCCTCTTTCGTTCTCTCCCCCTAGCCCCCTCTCCCGGTCTCTCTGGCACTGAGTGGTCAGAGTTCAGGCGTCTCCCTGCTCCCCAGACACACAGGATAAATCGACACATCACAGAACCGGTCCGGGGGAATACAGACAGAACAGACGAGGTTGCTTTGCTCACTACTGTATCTGTCAAAGCCTCGCAAATGCCGCACAACAGCGGGCAGCGGAGCTAGACATCAAGCGGTGCGTCAAAAAGAGCGAGAGAAAAAGACACAAAGGTCAAGGCTTTGCTTGCCTTGTATTTAGATCATTCAAATGAGTGTCTGCAGCACTGGGGGCAGATTATTGTGTCTGCAGCCGCCGTCTTCACGGCCCACCTCACATAATAGAATTCATTTGAATGTCGCTTTTGCATTTCAAGCAAATTTCTCACACGTGACGTTCTGCGAACACGCCGTGGCGTACGCTTGTTTGCTTCATGCATTAACCCGAAAGTCACCTGATTATCAACAAAGCCAGGGAGTGTTTGGAGATGTTAACAGGGGTGTCACCGACTTAATGTCTTTTCGTGAGAAATAAAATGTGCTGTTGCGTAATCCTCTGGCGCTGTCGTGAATCAGCAGCCAGTCATATGCTATTATTCCACTAATTACTGCAACGCCATTTTGGTGACGGTGAGCCAATAGCTGGATTAATGCGGCCAGCGGACAGACAGCAGTCTCATACTGCACTTGCAGATGGAGTGAATGCAGAATTACAACATTATGGTGCAGCATCACCATCCCCCAACCCAACCTGCCGGGTCTTGGAGAAGATCTGAGCTGAACAGGAAGTTCAAAACGCCGTGGTAGTGGTGAGTGGCTTGACTGAAATTAAAGTTGTACACCTTCAGCCTTTATAGCGTTGCTAATGTGGTGGGACTTACGTTTCGTCTGTGTAGGAGATTCCGAAGTACTCCTTCTCCTTTAGGTTAAAGTGAGAGGCCACCAAGTCCAGCAGGTCCTTAGCCATGAGCTTGGGCTGCGAGGGGAGGGAGAAAGAGAGCGAAGAGAGAGAGAGGGAGAGAGAGAGAGAGAGAGAGAGAGAGAGAGAGAGAGAGAGAGAGAGAGAGAGAGAGAGAGAGAGAGAGAGAGAGAGAGAGAGAGAGAGAGAGAGAGAGAGAGAGCGAGAGAGAGAGAGGGAGAGAGAGAGAGAGAGAGAGAGAGAGAGAGAGAGAGAGAGAGAGAGGGAGAGAGGGAGAGAGGGAGAGAGAGAGAGAGATTATTCAGCAGTGGCGGCTGGTGCTAAAAATATTTGGTGCTTTAATGTCCACACAGTCACAGAGTTATTAAGAAGGACAATGTAGTCTATAGATTCTATCAGGGTCGGTAGACGGTGGATAATTGACAGTCGAGACGAGGCGTGGTGGTGGGTGTGAACATGATTTGACAGCCACGAGAACTGTCCAATCACATGAGATCAAAAAACATTAAAACAATACCAATTCACTGCCAATAAAAGTGGGGGTGTCTGGGGCAGCACAGAACAGCGCCCCCTGGAAAATCTGAAGAAACCAATCAGACAGCAGCCTCAGGTCACCTGCTCGCCACAAGTTTGAGAGCTTATATAAGGTATGGTTTGGCCGGCGCCCCTCACCCAGGAAGTATATGTATTCAGACAGGAAGTATATGTATTCAGACAGGAAGTATATGTATACACACAGAAATCAACCAAATATCATTTGAACCAGTATTTAATGCTGCTGACAGGCGCTCACAGACTGACAACACTTTTATTTCATCATTATTTGCATCATACAACTAAATTATATTTAACATGTTTAAGTAGATTTTCATCTCTTGACGTTTGAAGGGAGCGGTGCCACAGTGCCCTGCACTGGCCAGCCGCCACTGTCATTCAGGCGGTGCGAGTCTTATGTAAGAGTGTAGTGAATTGTGCTTACTGTAGTACACTGGACAAACTACGTGTTTTCAGGTGTGTGAGTGTATTATATCATTTACTGGTTCACTGCAATGACTAAGCTTTTTGACAGACACTGAGGAAGAGAGAGAGAGAGAGAGGGAGAGAGAGGGAGGGTAAGGGAGATGGATGAAGTGTGTGGATGTTGCTGACAGTGCAGGTACACTGCCCTTCCTCCACCTCTCTCTCTCTCTCTTCTTCCCTCCTCTCTGACCCGCACCTCCACTGCAGAGTCACGGCTCTGGGCTGAACCACTGTACTGCAGGGACGGAGGGCTGCAGCTAGCCGCGGAGCTGGCTAGCCGCTGTGGTTAACTCCGTCCCTCCAGACTGTTTCTACACGCTGTGGTACCCTCCATTTATAACGCAGCCGGAGCATCTCTGAGCCAGGACGAGGTCGGGGACGGCTGCCGTACGCTGCCGCTCTGTGACATTCTGAGCAACACAGCACCCCACCCTGAGGTTAACCATGGGTGCGCCTCTCTGCCTACACAGACACAGATGGGCCAACACACACACACACACACAATGACAAAAACAGAGACACAGATACAAAAACAGACACAAATACAAAGACATGCACATACCACATGTGTACAACCCACACACAATAAAATATAGGAACACACACACGCACCCACCCACACACAGACACACACACATATGTCTTTTTTTGTGTGTGTGTGTGATCCCCCCCCCCCCCAATTGTACTTGGCCAATTACCCCACTCTTTCCGAGCCGTCCCGGTCTCTGCTCCACCCTCTCTGCTGATCCGGGGAGGGCTGCAGACTACCACATGCCTCCTCCCATACATGTGGAGTCACCAGCCGCTTCTTTTCACCTGACAGTGAGGAGTTTCACCGGGGGGATGTAGCATGTGGGAGGATCACGCTGTTCCCCCCAGCCCCCGCGAGCAGGTGCACCGACCGACCAGAGGAGGCGCTAGTGCAGCGACCAGGACACATACCCACATGCAGCTTCCCACCCACAGACACGGCCAACTGTGTCTGTAGGGATGCCGGACCAAGCTGGAAGTAACACGGGGATTCGAACCGGCGATCCCATGTTTGGTTGGCAACGGAATAGACCGCTACACTACCCGGATGCCCCCCACACATATATATGAATATGTGTATATATTCAGACATGCACACATGCATATGCACACTCACATTACATATGTATATGCATATGAATATACACACAACATCACACACATACAACATCACACACATACAACATCACACACACAATATCACACACACACAATATCACACACATACAATATCATATACATACAATATCATATGCATACAATATCATATACATACAATATCATATACATACAATATCACACACATACAATATCACACACATACAATATCATATACATACAATATCACACACATACAATATCATATACATACAAGCTATGCAGCCCTGGTGCACACATGCAGCTGAACCCCTAGAGGTCTTCTGCTATCAGCTCACTGCACAGCTACCGCTTCAATGACAGAAGCTACTAAGAGCTATTTAAAGAGAAGGTGGTGATGTCACTCACTCACTCACACACACACACACACACACACACACACACACACACACACACACACACACACACACACACACACACACATCTCCACTGACCTAGATCCTCTATAGGAGCTATGCGTACGCAGAATGATCCTGCTACTGAAAACGGCTCCGGGGGAGACAGGAGAGGTAGCATGAAGAGATGCCAGGGTCTAGAAGAGATGGATGAATACCGACATCCCTGCTTTTATATTCCGGCTTATTGAGACTCGCTCACTACAGCGAGGAGAGACAATCCCGGCTTGGTAGGCTGAACGTTGCCCTTTTCCGTTTGAATCTTCCTCTCCCTCCATTTTTGTTTTACATCTTCCTCTCCCTCCCTGTTTGTTTTGCAGTCTGTGTTCCCCCCCCTCCCTCCCTCCCTCCCTCTCTCTCCAGTATAACAGCAGTAATGACTGTTTTGGTTCAGTCTGAGACACAGACCCTCGTGGTCTCTCATTACCACACAGCAGGCAAACCACCCAGGCAACATTACCAGTTAAACAACAACCGGGTCACCACACAACCAATGAACAGGACACGGAGGCGGGATGAAAAGATGAAGTAACACATCAGCGAAAAACCCAAAAAACACACATCTTCTGTTCAGCACAAACAATACTATTAATTAATTAAAAAAAACGGCAAAAAATGGAAAGTGCATGGTTGTTCCATTATCCATCATCCTCTTATCCTGCTCTCCGGGCCGCGGGGATGCTGCAGCCTATCCCAGCTGTCACCGGGCAGCAGGCGGGGAGACACACTGGACAGGCCGCCAGGCCATCACAGGGTGCATGGTTCTATTCCCCCCCCCCTTTTTTTTTCTCCCCAATTGTATCCGGCCAATCACCCCACTCTCCCCGAGCCGTCCCGGTCTCTGCTCCACCTCCTCTGCTGGTCCGGGGAGGGCTGCAGACTACCACATGCCTCCTCCCATACATGTGGAGTCACCAGCCGCTTCTTTTCACCTGACAGTGAGGAGTTTCACCAGGGGGACGTAGCGCGTGGGAGGATCACGCTATCCCCCCCCAGTTCCCCCTCCCCCCGAACAGGCGCCCCGACTGACCAGAGGAGGCGCTAGTGCAGCGACCAGGACACACACCCACATCCGGCCTCCCACCCACAGACACGGCCAATTGTGTCCGTGGGGACGCCCGACCAAGCCGGAGGTAACACGGGGATTCGAACCGGCGATCCCCGTGTTGGTAGGCAATGGAATAGAGCGCCACGCCACCCGGACGCCGCATGGTTGTACTTTAACAAAGCAAATAGGGTTTGTTAAGAGTCACCCTGAAACTCCACGAATCCCACAGTATAACAATCACATGGACCACATTAGGTGAAGTAATTGCATTTAGTACACTCTTCAAATAACGACTTACTTCTCACACACACACACACACACACACACACAGACACACACACACACACACACACACACACACACACACACACACACACACACACACACACCAATGCACAACAAGGCAGGGTTGTGAGATGGCACAGAACTAAAGAAACTGTAATCGTGTTTAGAAGGATGTTAATAGTCACACACACACACACAAACACACACACACACAAACACACACACACACACATGACGAAGCCCTCTCTCAGCCGGACAGCGCTGTGCCAGCTCAGACAGCATTAGTCTTAACAGATGTTTGGCCCGCGCCTCCTCGGCAGCACCTTCAAGTATAATGAAAGGCAGTGAGGATTACAGGGAGGAGCTTGTGAGGAGGAGCAGCAGAGGAGACACACTAATGCCTACGTACGGCGGCCAACTGACAAGCTCGCCGGATATCTCCCGTAGCCATCACGCGTGACGTCACGTCTCGGTCTCTGTCAACGGCGAGCCCTGCTCTCGGTAACTGCATCACAGGACGCCTAAATGTTGTGTGTGGGGTTTTTTTTTCATGAAATAGACGAGTCCTTTCAGTCCAAACATAAAGCGTACTCCTTAGTGTTGTGATGGCTGAGTTATTCATCCATCCATCCACCCATCCACCCATCCATCCATCCATTATCCAAACCGCTTATCCCCACCCAGGGCCGCGGGGACGCTGGAGCCTATCCCAGCGGTCACTGGGCGGCAGGCGGGGAGACACCCTGGACAGGCCGCCAGGCCGTCACAGGGCTTACTGAAGAATAACCACTAAGCTTTACAACGCTAAATCAGTGGAAGAACGGAAATCTTCTGGTCATCACAGAAATGTCTTTTCTAGCCATAAACAACTTACAACCACGTGTGACTTAAAGAGAAAAACAACTACAATGTCGCTAGCAGCACCTACAGCGCCCCGTGTGAGACTGCAGGTCTGACACGACGTTTTAGTCGTTCTCTTCTGCCTTTCCAACTTGGCCAGTTGGTGCATCCGCCTGCAAGCACATAGCTCCCTGCCAATGAAGCAATGCTCCATAAACCGGCCACAGAGAACACGCCATCAAAGGTAGGCAGCACGGGATGAGGAAGAGGAAGAGGACGAACAACACGTCTGGGATCTAGCCGTTTGTTGGCCGGGTTTACAAGTCGACGGAGGACGTCAGATTCCCAGACCGAACACCGAAGAACTGTCATGGGAGACTGAACGGACCACCATTCTGCCAAATCTCTACGGCACCGAAGAGACAGGTCATGCTGTGCTGGACGGACATTAAAACCTCCATGCTAATTATCAGACCATGTTTCCCCCACCCCTCTTTTTATTCCCAGTTGTACTTGACCAATTACCCCACTCTTCCGAGCTATCCCGGTCTCTGCTCCACCCCCTCTGCCGATCCGGGGAGGGCTGCAGACTACCACATGCCGTCACCAGCCTCTTCTTTTCACCTGACAGTGAGGAGTTTCACCAGGGGGACGCAGCACATGGGAGGATCACGCTATTCCCCCCAGTTCCCCCTCACCCTGAACAGGCGCCCCGAATGACCAGAGGATGCGCGAGTGCGGCGGCCAGCCAGGACACACCCACACCTGGCTTCCCACTCGCAGACACGGCCAATCGTGGCTGTAGGGACGCCCGACCAAGCCGGAGGCAACACGGGGCTTCGAACCGGTGTTCCCCGTGTTGGTAGGCAACGGAATAGACCGCTATGCTACCCGGACGCCCTGAAAATGTTAAACCCTTCCTGCAAGTTTGGAGTCACTGTATGACCACGGCCTCAAGAGAGCCTAGTCTGCAAATGAGGGGAGCTATATTGTGCCACTTAACACACAGGAAGACTTGGAATAACATCGGAGCTCTGCACGGTCAACTGAAAATCCGCTTAACAGGGACAGAACGAGAGGAGAGTGAGAAAAAAAGGATAGAGGAAGTATCCTGATTTATAGGGCAAAAGTCTGCTAATAACATCCTGTCTTCCTGCCTTTCTGTTATGTGCACTCTTTTTTTTTCATTTTCTCGACCCATGTTTTCATAAGCCGTGCAGTGACATATGGCAGCCTCTGCTGCACTGCAAAGCCAGTATTACTGCTGCGGACGTATGTATATTCATGTGTGGGATAAATATACACGCGTACCCTCTGCAACTGACCCAAGACCTGTGGTTGCATATTATTAAAGTGACCCGACTGACTTGCTTCAAAGGCAGAACTTGTCATGGTTTTCAGCATCATACAGGTAATATGTTGTAGGGATAACGCTCCACTGACCGACGTCCTGCGTGTTTCTAAAATGCCGGCGAAATTTGCAGAAACACGAATCGCCGTCTTTTTGTGGCGTCCACTATAAATAACGCCTGTATGTAACGTTGTAATTTGCATTTTCTTATGGAACATACTACATTTCATGCATCGAATTGCACGGAACGCATCGAAATGCTGCATCGAAATAGGCTACATTGATGGTAGCCTATTTCGATGCAGCCCATCGAAGGCAGCAGCAAACCAGGAAGTAAGGATTGTAGGTTTCACATGCACAGATTGTCCGCCAGTGACGTCACTGGCGGACACTTTTTCAGCCATTGCCAGATGTGTTTCATGGACTCACAGAGGACTGCTCAATGTTATGTCTGCTATCGGAGTGTTATCCCTGCAACGTATAGAGATGATGCTGAAAATCCTGACTGTTACCGTGGATACAATGCATCAGGGTGAATCCTTCTGTGCACTCAACTCTTATCCCCTCCATCTAGCCTACTTTCTTCAAATCTTTCCTTTCCAATATCCCTCACTTCCTCCTCTCATCTGCTCTTGCCCTGGCAAAGAGGATGAAGGGATGAGGGGGAGAAGAGGATGAGGCGATGAAGAGCTGATGTGATTGTACTCGGAGGTTGAGGAGGGAGACCAAGTTAGAAAAAGGCCGGTGAGGGAAGAGCATAAGAACGAGGGAGCAAGAGGAGAAAGAGAAAGAAAGAGAAAGAGGAGGATGAAGAGAAGGAGTGATATGGAGGAAATCAGAGGAGCAGAAAGAACAGGCTATTTACGAGAAAAGATTGGTTCTGGCAGAGGAATCAAATCACAAAGCCGGCAGACCTTCCTCTCCATCTTTCCATTCCCATCCCCTTTAGTCTCATCTCTTTCCTCCATCTAAAGCTATCCGTGGCTCCCATCTCTTCACTCTCTCTCTCTCCCTCTCCACCTCCCGAGGCTCTACTCCCATCGTCCTATTCACTGTTTGCTCTTCTCCTCTTCTTCCAGAGAAATTACCCTCTCTGACTTTGATTCTCTGCGTCCAGGGGAACTGGATAATGGTCAGACCCAAGGGGAGGGGGAGGGGGGCAGGTCAGGAAGAGGGGAAAAGGTTCCGAGTAAAAATGCACCAGTCCATCCAGCCAAGCCATTAGGGAGACAGAGGAACCGTGAAAGCGAATGTCCTTTATGATCCAACAAAATAAAAAATAAAAATGAAGGACAGACCTGTGAGTGCAAGAGAGAGAGACAGAGAGAGAGGAAAAGGCAAAAGAATATCTCTAATATATAGCAAGAAGGTATTTAAGCAAATGAAGGACTGACTGAGTGATTAAGAGAATAAGGATGGAGAGAGAAAGCTCGAGAGGGAGAGTGAGTAAAGGGGATAATAGTTTGGCAGAAGCAGGAAATGTGGGACCGAACAGCCATCAAAGCAGACCAACCAGTCTTGAACACAACTTGAGGTTGGTGAACTGATGAAGGTGAGGGGTTGCAGATGGCTGGGGGGCAGAGAGGGGGTTGTGAAGGATCCCGCTGCTGTCGCTGCTGCTACAGCCTCGGGGTTATTACTGCAGAAAGGTTTGCTGGGAGGACAGAGGGATCGTTCAAGTGTAGAGGGTGGGTTGGTGTGTCGGGGGGGGGGGTTGCTGTTTCATTTTTAGCTGAGACAGTTGGAGGAAAGGATGGAATATTGTTGGTAGCTAGAGAGCGAAGGATGGGAAGATGGGGAGGATTGCTAGATAGATAGATGAGGAGATGTTTGTTCAATTCAGGGCCTCGTTACAGAGACAGTCTGGAAAGGCAAGAAAGATGAAGGATGAGCAGTCAAGGATGTGTTTAGGGGAATGCAGAGGGAGTTAAGGGTCTGTTTAGGACACAATTAGGACTGAACTGTGTGCCTGGGAGGAAGCTTCTGCTGGGGGGTAGGGTCTTGTTTGTGTGTGTGTGTGTGTGTGTGTGTGTGTGTGTCGGGGGGGGGGGTATCTAGGCAATGAGAGATCAGGTAAGAGGCAAGGCAGAGCAATGTCAACACTTTCTCTTGTTCAGCAGTAATTGAGCCCCCGAGGATGGCGGCCATTGCTTCTTCCTCACTCTAAGGAACGGATGCCTTCAGAGAAAAGAGAGGGGGAGAGGGGGTATAGCAAGACAGGAGAAGGTGAGGGAGAATGAAACGGGGACTGTGAGAGGGCAACGGAGATCGCCTCACCTGTACAAGAAGCTCCAGCTTCCTGTCGTCCAGGAGATGAACCTGACATCGCCTCCCCTCTGTCATCTGGAAAACAAGAGAGACACGGAAAAGAGATTTTAGTTTCAATCAAATGACTGTACCAGGTAAGGTCTGAAGATATATCATTCAGCCTTGTGTATGAATCTTTACGGTGATGCCGATTACAGAAAAAAAATCCACCAGATTCATGTTTGAAAGCAATAAATATAAAATGCAGACAGTTGTGCAACATTTTGTGACATGTCGAGAGTAACTTTGCAGGATGACTATCCCCGTCTGATAGTGTAATCAGGTAATAATAGATAAAGTCTGCCCCTGCTTCCTTCCACATGGAAGCACAGGGTTGTCTCCAAAGCAGCCCCCGGAGCTGGTTGGGACTCAGTGTCCTGCTCAAGGACAGGGAGGATGTTTGCTGACATGGAGGATTGAGCCCAGGTCCAGGGTGGCATGTCCGATGATCGCGAGAAACTGCAAGGCTCATGTATGTGTGTGGTAACAAAGTGGAACTTCCCACAGTCTTAACAAGGTTAGCCGAGCTAACGACACACAATGGGCCAATAGATACCGTTTCCTGCCCGTCTCTCTTCCACACAGACATATCTGACATTCCTTCTTAAGCAGGAAGTCCATTAACCATCACCGGACTGCAGAGACGATCACAATAAGCCCACCTTTTCAACACACAATGTTTTTCAAGTGTGCGTTTGTGTCTGCATGTTTTGCAATATTTGCAAGAAATGTCTTATCATTACATCTGTTTCAGCGTTCGTACCGGAACCTGGCATCCATGCACGCCAAGTTCCGGCACAAACACTGAAACAGGTGCAATGATGAAACAATGAAGTGTGGGATGTGTGCGCCGCAGAACCAAGCATTCTGCACGGCTCAAGGTCAAGCCTGTTCTCCAAACTTGTCCAGAAGTTTGCTACTGAACTCTAAGAAACACAACCCGAGGAGCGTCTCCGTAGCCAAGTAGTTACAGCACATGTCACACGGTCGTAACGGTCGCTAGTTTGATTCCAACTGGCGACCTTTGTTGCATGTCATACCCCCCTCCTCCCACATTCCCTGTGTGCCTCTTCACAGCCGCTATCTAATAAAGGAACAAAAATGCCCTAAAAATAAAGGAGATAGAAATCCATGTGACTGTTTTGAGGCCTAAACATCGCTGGAGAAATACCTCAGACTTTTACAAGCTGCGCCAAAGGGCTCTGTTAATGTGCATGTCTGTTTGTGTGTCTTTCCGTGCACATGTGCGTGTTTTCCACTGTGTGTATCAGCGTGTGTGCGCACACGAGTGCATTTGTGCTTGTGTAAATGGGTACAAAAGCTCCCAGCACATGTGGAGTCTCTCCAACTCTTTAACAGGAAGTGGGGACCCTGAGGGACACAAACATTCTCTTGCTCCTCCCACACTTCCCTCACATCTGGGAGTCCAAGGGGTGTGTGTGTGGGAAGGGGGTGTGGGTGGGAGGTATAAAGGGCGAGCAGGGATGGAAGGAGAGGGGAGAGACAGTGGCATTGACCAGCATTCTGTTAAGGTTCTGCGAGGGTTTGGAAGTGTAAACGTGTTATTCCACCCACCCCGGTGCTGTACACATGATCACACACATAACCTGTTTGCAGACTCTGCCAGTCAGGATCATATTGGCCACCCCGGGCACTTGCAATTTGGTATGGGCGTGTCCCGCAACACTGCAATAATGTACAGTTACTCACTCGCAACTGAGCCCTGCTAGCAGGGAGGTGGCAGGTTGGAGGTGAGAGTTAGCACTGAACTGAAGACACCACAGAGAGAGAGAGAAGGAGAGGAGAGGTGGGCCGCTGTCTCAACACTCATCCCTGTGTGAACCCTGCCCAGTGTCCCCTTTGGTGTGTGTGTGTGTGTGTGTGTGTGTGTGTGTGTGTGTGTGTGTGTGTGTGTGTGTGTGTGTGTGTGTGTGAGAGAGAGAGAGAGACTCCTCTATAGGGGTTTGAGGGTGCAGACTGGATGCACATGGGCATCGTGTACACACCCAGTGGTACTCACATACATACTTGAGTTTTCCCAGTGTGGTCTTTTCGATCCCTCCTCCCACCCTCTCGGCCCAGGGATTGGGCTGCACTTCCAAAACATTCATACTCCTGACAATCTCACTATTTCACCTGGGTGTTAAGCCAGTGGCTTGCAAAACATTCAGCTCCGGGGGCGCTTACAATGGCTGTCGTTTAACCAGCATTTCACTAGCCTAAAATCTCAAACTGTGTCAAACTTTGATGCACGGTGTGTCCAAACATCCTACCCAAGAATCCTCACTCCTGCAACATTCCGGTGCCTAAGACAACCTCACTGCTTGTACCTGCAAATGCATGGGTTGTGCTGACAGAAATGGGTTTCATTTTACTGGATGGACGTCTTTCACAAGATAGCACTCTGTTGTGTTGTACAAACAGCAATGCAGACAGCGCATACAAACACACACACACACACACACACACAATCTCTCTTGTCCGTGTCTCTGGAGTGGGAATGGTAGGAACCTTCCCGTCAAGGTTACAAATAACCGTCTGCAGGCTCCAGGTTGGGATGCCCAATCTAGCCAAGAGACATACATAAGCTTGTTAGCCTGAAATATAAGCTTCATATGGAGGACTTGGCCATACGCCACTAACTTTTCCATCAACTGCACAGCCAAATGCAATCGAGTTTCCACAAATAGCTGGTGCCGAGAAAAACGTGTTGGGAAAACGAGAAAACATCTGCACTTGGGCGCACGCATGACCGAGGCACCTCAGATAACGGATGACTGCATAACGCCTCGTCCAGAAACGGCACAGCGGGTGGCCATGACGGAGCCTGCTGGCCCTCCCAAAAACCACTGCTCATCCTGCCCTTGTCTCCGCACACAAAACGATGCCTTTCCTGGGCCGAGCAATGGCTGACACTGATCTTAACACGCCTGCGTTTGGTTTCAGGAGGAGACGTGTGCCAAAAGGCGACTTGGAGCAAACAAACGGTGCCAACTTCGGAGTGACGCGGCCATGCAAACGGCAACGCAGAGCCGCCGGCTGCGTGTGTACATCCCGCCACCATAGGCGGTGATTCAGGTCGCGGCAGATCTTCCCCACATTTCTGACCCGTTACGAGTCAGGTTGGAACCGGCTAACCAACACCCTGACTCACCGGCAAGAAATGGTGAGACGCCGAGACGACAAACACAGAAGAAGAAGGGCACATTTCTAGAACCTCCTTCCTCTCTCCAGGCAGAAGAAGCGCCACTGTGTGCAGGGACGCGGCGAGTCATGACACACAACACACGCATACACACGCACACAAACACACGCACGCACACGCCATCTATCTAGCGCGCGCGCGGGCGCTTCCGGAGGACGGCGGCGAGCGACAACGTTACCTTTCAAAATATCGGTTTCGCCTCCGCAAGCCGGTTCTCAACGAGGGTCGGGTCCGGTCGGGTCCGGTCGGTTCGGGTCGGGTCGGGGTTCGTCGAGCCCGGAATAACCCCGGAGAAACGTGTTACCACCGCCGGCTGTGTGAAATGCCCCTTGCCCGGCCGAGCGGAGGAGGCACGGCAGCATCCATGTTGGTGGTGACCGGCGGCTGCTCCGCCCTCCCTCCCCGGGGCTCCGCCGCCCTCCCCGGGGCTCCGCCGCGCTGCTCCGCCGCCCTCCCCGGGGCTCCGGTGCGCTGCTCCGCCGCCCTCCCTCCCTCCCTCCCCGGGGCTCCGCTCCCACGCTTCACGGTACGCAGGCGGACACCGCGGAACCCACAAAGCCCATCTCCCCCCGCCAGAGGTACCGACGACAACTCTGCCCCAGTCCGTCCGGCCCACTCGCTCTCTCCGGCAGCTCACCGCCTCCCCACCCTCCCCGTCCCCGGCACCGCCCTCCTCCTCCTCCTCCTCCTCCTCCCCCCCCTCCTGCTCTCGCGCTAACGTAACACCGGCGTGCGCACCAGCGGTGGGAACGCACGGGCGGGGGACCGTACCAACAGCGGCCAATCCGTGGGGGGGCGGGGGGAGGGGGGGGGGCGCCGGAAAGCGAGGTTAAATGGATTTATTCGAACCGCGCTTCGTTCAGCCGCCGTCTTCACGCCGATGACGGCGCTGCTCCGACAAACACGAGGATAATGGAGGCGAGGCGAGGCGAGGCGTGTGTGTGTGTGTGTGGGGGGGGGGTGGGGGGTAAATGGGAAATTTTCTGCAGCGGCTTCACAGGCCATGAGAAACTGCAGACGTTCCCCCTCTCTCCCTCCCTTCCTCCCTCCCTCCCTCTCTTTCTCCCTCCCTCTCTTCCTCCCTCTCTCCCTCTCTTTATTATCCGTCTTTTCGTGTCTCTTCGTGTACGCGTGCGTGTGAGTTGCTGAGGAAACGACCCGCAAGCTGACATCTGGATCTGCACGCCAACAGTTAGGAATTAGTGGTACCTCTCCCTCCCTCTCCCTCCCTCCCTCTCTCTCTCCCTCCCTCTCTCTCTCCCTCTCTCTCCCTCCCTCTCTCTCTCCCACTCTCCCTCCCTCCCTCCCTCCCTCTCTCTCCCTCCCCCTCTCCCACTCTCCTCCCTCTCTCTCTCTCTCTCCCTCCCTCTCTATCTCTCCCTCCCTCTCTCTCCCTCCCTCCCTCTCTCTCCCTCCCTCTCTCTCTCTCTCTCTCTCTCTCTCCCTCCCTCCCTCTCTATCTCTCCCTCCCTCCCTCTCTCTCTCTCTTTCTCCCTCCCTCTCTCTCTCACTCTCTGTCTGTCTGTCTCCCCTCTCCCCCCCCCCTCTCTCTCCCCCTCTCTGTCTCCCTCTCTACCTCCTCCACCTCCCTCTCTCTCTCTGTCTCCTCTCTCTATCCCCCTCTCCCTCTGTCTCCCCCCTCCCTGTCTCGTCCTCTCTGTCTCCCCCCTCTCTGTCTCTGTTGCTCTCTCCCTCTCTCTGTCCCCCTCTCCCCCCCTCTCTCCCGCTGTCTCTTCCTCTCTGTCTCCCTCTCGCTCTCCTTCTCCCCCTCCTCTCTCTCACACACACACACACACTCCAGCTCTCCCGCTTCCGTCTCTTCCTGTCTGCATTTTTAAACACAGATCTCCCTTGCTCAGGTCTGGCCTGCTTGAATGAGCCTGGGCCTCAGCCGTTAGACTGAATCTCATTTTTTGTATGACCTAAATTGGGCACTTGTGTTCATATTACACAGTTCGAGCAGCAACCGTTGAAACCACAACGGTGTTAACATAACAAAATCAGCCCAGTTTTCAGTACCGTAAATAGATCCCAACGTGTGTTAGGGAGGCTGGCGTAGGCCAAACCCACAGCCAGTATTGGCTTTCAATGATTCGGTTAAGTGTAGGCTATTCTATTTTCTATTTTTGTCATTACATTGTAGTAAAAGAAATCCTCGTGTTATGACAAAAATGTAAGGCAACATGTCCTTATGTCTGTCTATATGTATATATGCATGTATGTATATATGTATGTATGCATATATGTATGTATGCATATATGTATTAAGGGTGTAAGAAAATATGGATACACTCGAGTATGGCGATATTATCTTTTGTGATACTGTATCGATTCTCAAAACCACTGTATCGCTTTTTAATTGTTCACATGTAAAGGTTCGTGACAAACATGTTGTGTTGTGTGTAACCCCACAACCGCTACATAACAGTGTTGTCATCTGTCTTCAGCCATGTGACTCTTCCACTCCAACCCAACAACGTAAACCGAGACAGGAAGTAGCATAAGCACAAAGAACACAGGCCTCTGAAACCACAATATATCACCTTTCTTACAGTATCACAATATATCACCTGTCTTACAGTATCACAATGTATCACCTTTCTTATAGTATCACAATATGTCACCTTTCTTACAGTATCACACAATATATCACCTTTCTTACAGTATCACACAATATATCACCTTTCTTACAGTATCACAATATATCACCTGTCTTACAGTATCACAATATATCACCTGTCTTACAGTATCACAATATATCACCTGTCTTACAGTATCACAATATATCACCTGTCTTACAGTATCACAATGTATCACCTGTCTTACAGTGTCACAATATATCACCTGTCTTACAGCATCACAATATATCACCTTTCTTACAGTATCACAATATATCACCTTTCTCACAGTATCACAATATATCACCTTTCTTACAGTATCACAATATATCACCTGTCTTACAGTATCACAATATATCACCTGTCTTACAGTATCACAATATATCACCTGTCTTACAGTATCACAATATATCACCTGTCTTACAGTATCACAATATATCACCTGTCTTACAGTATCGCGATATATCACCTTTCTTACAGTATCGCGATATATCACGATGTATTGAATCATAACCCTGTATCGTGATACGTATCGGATCGCCAGATTCTCACCAGTACACAGCCCTAGTATGTGTGTATGTGTATGTATGTATGTTTATGTGTAAGTATGTATGTAGCGTATACATGCAGATGTATCGGGGCTGTTTCCCGACCTACCGAGTTATTCAACAAGTCAAGCTAAATACAGCTGTAGTTTGTCCGTGCCAAATGGCACAGCAATTGCACCACATTTGAAATCCAACAGTCCATCCATCGTCTTGGATCTCTGGCTTTCATTAAAAAAAAAAAAACCTTCCAATGCAATAAGCTATATATAGACACGGTTTTTTATGTGTTTGGTTTGCAGAGTTTTGTTGCCACCATAGTACAGATGGTAGAGCCCAAGTTTCAGCTTAGTTTGCTGAATGTGGAAGGTCAGATGAGAATAGAGGAGGTGTATCCTTTCCCTTGCGGTAGATTTTTCTGTTTCTGGATATTTTTGGCCTGTTCCAGACACCGGAAACTGGCCTGTCCAACTTAAACATCTCCAGATGACTCTGTCTTTGGCTTCAATACATGTACCCCTCCCCTCCCTCTCTCTGTGGCCAAATACATATCTGCCTTTATTGGCAGCTTCCTCGGTCCGCTATCACAAGGGTCCTGTTGTTTGACTGACAAGGGAGGGGGGGGGCGACAGTGGAAGGAGTGGAAGAAGGAGGGCGGGGTGGGAGAGACACAGGAGGAGACAGCAGAAGGAAGCGAGAAGGCAGGAGGAAGAGCCCGAGTACTTGAGTTAAGAGCGTATATGAAGAATTGTTCCTGTTTGGAATGGATGTGAGTGTTCTGGCTTGTAGAGAGCTGGACTGAAAGAGAGAGAGACAGACAGAGAGAGAGGGGGGGGGGGAGGGAGGAAAGGAAACAAGGCAGGAAGGAACAATAACCAAGAACAGAGTCATCGAGCCAGTTGAGCAATGGTCCTGCTCCGTACATGCTCCATACATGGTAACCTCTGCGTGACCCACATGGGCCGTTTCCAAGTACAAGATGAGCAACACACCGAGGTGTGACATATCTGGGCCCTTACACAGCCCTGTTGTAGCGCCAGTGGGCTGCTATTCTGGGCAGCAAAGGTGTGGTTGTAATGAGGTGCTGATTTGGAGCATTTCTATAGGTCTGTGTGAAAGGAAGGATCAGGAGGGGTGAGGTGGGTTTAACAAGCGGGGGTTATTAGAGTCGGGTTTTTAGGGTCAGGCGGGGGGGACAGGGTCGGGCGGTTTGTGGTGAGAGAGGTAACCTATATTGGTAGAATGTGACATAAACAGCTCCGAGTGGTTAATTGAAGCAAGATGAAGAATCTCTTTAACCCTGCCTCGGCTGCTCTGCGGTGGGCTGTGGAGACCGATGCACACTGCAGGCTGCCACTCAGTCTGTCTCTTCTCCGTCCCTGTCATATTTATGGAGACTCAACAAGCGCAGACCTTTAGACACGTCATTTTGGGAGCAAGTACTGTCTGCCCCGGGCAGATCCTACGCTGATTTACGATGCACAGCTCATTACAGCTGAATCAAGGCTTTATGACTGCTTGACAGTTTTAGTGTAACATAATGTGCATATGGTAAAGATTAGATTGCAGCACCGGATTGCGCACAACGCGGGCCTCGATATTTTGCGTTTTCACCTCGGTTTTTCAGAACGAGCAGTTGACGGTCCAATAACAATCTAGTCAAATTTCGTTTTCTCCCCAATCCAGTGCTTCATGCATTGGCTGAGAGAAACCGAACAGGGAGGGTCAAGGAAAGGCAGCCAGGAATGTCTGGAGAAATGTCTGAACGGGAGAGATCTGTTTTGCTTTTGCAAGTGCGTATGTGTGTGTGTGTGTGCATGTGTGTGTGTCTGTGTGAGCTCCACCCTCCTGCCCGTGTGTGACAGTGGGAATGAAATGTGGTTCCAGTTAGGGCCTCTTTTTTTTTTTTTCAAATCAGAAACACACTGGCACTTCAAACAAACTGCAGATATTTCTGCAGCCAAGTCTGCTTTGGTCTCGTTTTACTACAAAGCTCTACTCCCAGACTTCTGCACAACTATTTAGATTCGTCTATAGGAATGTTTTCCCTGCATCTTTCAGCTTTTTACTCAGCCAGAACCAGAGCGCCGACTAAAACCAGCACACGGAAAACATGTTTGTGAATTCTGAACACTTGGCTAAACGCTGCACCGACAGACACCCGTACTTATACTCAACACCGGACCGTTTCTGAACCCAAACCTGTTGGAAATAGAGTCAGTAAAGTTGTGCTGTATCCATCCATCTCCACGGATGTGCCTTAAACGTCTACCCTTTAAACTGGAACCACTCAATTTGACAGACCCAAACAAAACAAAACATAGATATATTTATTAAATGTGTTTGGACTAATGTACACTCCCGGCGGATCAAGGCTGAAAATGTTTCTTAGATTGAGAATGAGCCAGAACAAGATCTATTAGTTGACATAGCACAGGGCTCCCTGTCATGAAGGCAGCCATGTTCGCCTCCATTTTCAGACCACGTGACCGGAAGGGCTTCTACTCGCCGAAGGAGAAAAGGAGCTTTGCGTTCATTGGCTAAAGCTGCTTCCGGAAGCCCCCTGTCTGGTCAGTGCATTGAGAGGCTAGCGGGTCGAGCATGGGGGATCATAGATATATCTTGCCGGCAGACGCAACAGTATAGGCCCGGGGGAGGGAGGGGGGGTAACTTTGAGACCAACAGTGGCAGAAAACGAGGGTGAATACTGGTGTGGCTTTCTCAAGATGGGAAGCTCTGAAAATGGACTAAGAATTTCCGAGCCACGCCAACGGTGCTTGTTTTCTGTTACAGGTAAACAAAGGAATAATTTCTGCTTGTGTGCTGAGAAATTATGGGGCAACAATGTAAAAGGACGACATCTGCACCGGATCCAACAGGAAGTAGGAGTAGAAAGGGGCTTGGGGGAAGAGCAGGAGAGAACAGAACATCATTAGCAGGTTACGATTAGGGCATACTAGACCAGTGTTTCTCAACCCAGTCCTCAAGGACCCCCTATCCTGCAGAGTTTCTTTGCAACCCTGAATAGGTACCTGTTTGTAGTAATTCAGCAGTGAATGTCAAAGTTTGCACACCTTGCATAATTAAGTGCTGTGAGATGACTGGTTGAGTAAGTACAAGCAGGGCTACCTATGCAGGGTTACAATGAAAATCTGCAGGATAGGGGGTCCTTGAGGACTGGGTTGAGAAACACTGGACTAGACTAAATTCTTCATTGCAACTCGTCGGGAAACATCAAACTGGGAACTGTGATGTCTGCCACCAACCAGAGACCAACACTACGTCACAATACGTACGTGTCAGAGGACACGAATTTGCGAGAGCGAAATATGTGTATATGGACACGTATTAGTTGCCACTGGGGGGCGCAATCCTGTCTTCTAGGTCTAGGCAGAGCTGTGTCGGTCGGGATTCACCACAATTTTTCCACCACGCAAGGTAATGTTACATCTAATACATATTTCAGTAACATGTTAATTTAGACATCCTTTCTATAGATGTCAGTAGATTTTCGGGGGATGACCCAACAAACTCTGGGCTAGCACTGCTCCAGCGCAGTTCAAATGTTCTAACGTTAACGTTAGCTAGTCCCTGCCTTGGGTTGCGGGGTTTCCTAAATTGTAAACGCCATACATATAACGTTAGTTCAATAATGTGGTACATATCTGCTTAGAAAACATAATTTGAAGATAGCAAATTTAGCTACGACTCACATATTAAGAACATTCGCTTGGCTTCGCATCGCTCCGCCATCTTTGTTCAACATTTTTGACATTCTATTGCGTCATGACCATGGTCATGACAGACCTAGTAGGCTACAGGGCGCCCCTAGCGGCATCTGTGAGATACGTGTCAATGAACACGTATAAGTGACTTGCAGAAGCGTGTCCATAGACACGTAAAGAGGAGGCGACCGGTCTGCCTGAGACAGTGGAACAGGTATTGTTTATTTGCCCAACACATGCAAGAGAGAGACTCATGCTGAAAGCCACGCTGGGACAAAAACGAATCGTGCACATGGCCCTGAAATCAGTGTTGGCGGGGAACGCGGGAAAGGATGTCCTTGGATCTATCTTCACCTTTCTCAGGGACACTGGGCTGGTGGAGAGAATATGAATTAAGGATTCTTTAATACAACAGTAGGTGGCGATACTGCTCCACCTGGTTGCAATTCACCATTAACCCAGAAGAAGAAGAAGAAGAAGAAGAAGAAGAAGAAGAAGAAGAAGAAGAAGAAGAAGAAGAAGAAGAACAGTAGCCGTCGTAAAGGGGTTGACTGACTGACGGTTGACGGCTGTCGTAAAGCGAGTCGTAACATGATGCGACTGAGTAAGAGCCGAACAACCGATTGTGAGACTATTATTCACATGTTATATAACATTACAGTTTGCCGCCCGCATTTTCTCGCGGGTCGTCACTTTTGCGGGTCAAATGCTGACAGTGGAAGCGATAGTTGACGAGGTGAGTCGTCAACTGCACCGCGGCCGGTAGGTGTCAGTAGAGTGCGAGGTCAGTGTCGTATCGACAGTTTTAGAAGGCGAGGAAGAACGCTCCGGGGCGGGGGGGGGGAGTAAAATCATTACAGAAATTGCTTAGTGGACCCTCGAGATAATGCCAGTATGCAGCTAGAGGACGTGTGCTTGCCTCAACCCCCAGATGATTTGGGAAGATAAGGCGACGCCCCCTCGCTCGTGCTCAGGTAGCAAAGGGATACAAGGCTACATCCTGTACATCCAGAGACTGACGTCATAGACGTCAGCGGGTCTGTATGTAGGGACTGTAGCAGAGGACAGCTTGACTGATACGCCATGCAAATTAATGCTGCACTGTCTGGGACACGCCCTCATCTCATCACACACCTCTGGCGATCACGGACCAGGGGAGAGTTATGCATACAGACCGTCTTTCCTTCATGTTTCTCTCCAAAAGAGTTTCCTCCATTTTTTCCCATTACTGTGTCAGTGGCCTGTGGCCCCACATCAGCTTTTATTTCACCCCGGTGTGCAAGTTACCATGGTTATTAAACTTGCTACTGTCAGAGAAAAAAAACCCAAAACAAAACACAAGGCCAATTCTATTTTGAAATCTAAATGTATTTTCACTGTAATCCTTATTTTCCTGAAATGGTTTACCGTCAGCGGTGCCGCTGTAACTGAAGGTTTCTTTGGACTTGTCTGAGTTGTTTGGGCAAAACAACCTCTTATAAGAATAAGATGATATTCTTATGATTGTATGGTTGTAACAAGGCAGTTTGAATAAAAAATATTGACTTGAGAAAAATAACTGTAGTAGTCAGTCACTGATCTCCTTCCCTCTCTCCCAATCAGACACTGAAGTACCTCCAGATACTATGAGCAATGTTAGCTAAAAATTTGTAGCTCAGATGGAACGTGTATATGTGTGTGTGTTTGTTTGTTTGTTTGTTCATGGGTGCCAATATGAGAAAAATAGGTTTTTACATGCAACATAAGTAAGGTAAAATAGTAAATGTTATCATCCTCATTCATTCATTCATTCATTTGGGGTGGGGTCGCGGTGGCAGCAAGCTAAGTAGGGCACTCCGGATGTCCCTCTCCTCAGCAACGCCCTCCAGCTCCTCCTAGGGGATCCCAAGGCGTTCCCAGGCCAGATTGGACATGTAGTCCCTCAAGCGAGTTCTGGGTCTATCCCGGGGTCTCCTCCCAGTTGGCCGTGCCCAGAAAACCTCCAAAGGAAGGGGCCCAGGAGGCATCCTGATCAGATGCCCGAACCACCTCAACTGGCTCCTTTCGACGTGAAGGAGCAGCGGCTCTACTCCGAGCTCCCTCTGGATGTCCGAGCTCCTCACCCTATCTCTAAGGCTGAGCCCAGACACCCTACGGAGGAAACTCATTTCAGCCGCTTGTATCCACGATCTCACCCTTTCGGTCACTACCCAAAGCTCATGACCATAGGTGAGGGTTGGAACCAAGACTGACTGGTAAATTGAGAGCTTTGCCTTCCGGCTCAGCTCCTTCTTCACCACAACGGTCCTGTACAACATCCACACTACTGCTGATGCTGCACCAATCCACCTGTCAGTCTCCTGCTCCATCCTACCCTCACTCGTGAACAAGACCCCGAGATACTTGAACTCCTTCACAACTCATCCCCAACCCGGAGAGAACAATCCACTATATTCCGGTAGAGAACCATGGTCTCAGACTTGGAGGTGCTGGCTCTCTTATTATCTTATATTGTAAAAATAGAAGACGGCTGATCGTCACAGCGCTCAAAGCATGCTGGCCTCCTGATACGTGAAAATACGTGTGTTCCCAAATTCTCCTGTCTGTTCTTTTTTAATTTCCCTCTGCAAGGTCACACAGCTTTTAGCTGTACTCTGAGAAGCTATGCTGGCAGGAGGGATTTCAGCTCTGCTGGAATAATCGGGTCGGGACAATGGTATGGCCTACACAGCGACTAGTCATGAGAACCGTTGCTTACTCAGGCCCTTATTACCTAATGGTAGCCAACAAGTAGCACATCTTGATCCGTGCCGATTATTGCCCAGAGCCATCCCTCTCCCTCGCCACTTACGTCATCACCCGTCCCTTTGCCTCTTTGGTGGCCTTTTCGCTTCTTGCGCTCCCGATCTATTGTTATCCCTTACTCACGGTTCCTTCTGTCACTTTTATGAATGCCGAAGATGTGTGGCTGCCTGAAAGAACTGGGTCGTATGTGTACATACACATGCACACACGCACACGCACATGCGCACACACACACACAGGCATGCTCACATATAGCGCCTGTAGCCATATTTAATACAGCAAGCTGTACAATGGCGTGGCCACAGTGTGCGTGGTCGTGGGAAATAGTAGGACACTACTGGTCACTCTGCACCCTGTGTAAGTATGTCAGGTTACCGAATGTGTGTGTGTGTGTGTGTGTGACTGGGATTTTCCCCCATTTGAATGTGCTGTTTGATAGAGGGCGCTCTATCCTTAATAGTAAACAAGACTACCGTTCCACCCTCTCTATCTCCTGCATCCATCCATCCATTATCCGAACCACTTATCCTGCTCTCAGGGTGGCAGGGATGCTGGAGTCTATCCCAGCAGTCATTGGGCAGCAGGCGGGGAGACACCCTGGACAGGCCACCAGGCCATCACACAGGGCCGACACACACACACACACACACACACACACACACACACACACACACACACATTCACACCTAGGGACAATTTAGTATGGTGATCCACCTGACCTACATGTCTTTGGACTGTGGGAGGAAACCGGAGCCCCCGGAGGAAACAGACATGGGGAGAACATACAAACTCCACACAGAGGACGACCCGGGACAACCTCCCCCCCAAGGTTGGACTACCCCGGCGCTCGAACCCAGGACCTTCTTGCTGTGAGGCGACCACGCTAACCACTGCACCACCGTGGCACCTATCTCCTGCAAAAGAAACATATTCCCCCTTTCCCAGTTTACAGCTCGCTCGCTCTCTCTCTCTCTCTCTCTCTCTCTCTCTCTCTCTCTCTCTCTCTCTCTCTCTTTCTATCTCTCTCACTCTTCACCTCTCTCAACATGAGCTCTCTCTCAAGAGAAGGACAGCCTGGCCCTCTTTTAACATGGTTTAATTCCTTGACTTCCAGTCTGAAAAGAGGTGTTCAGTTTATTGATAAAGCATTACATGTTGAAGGATTGTGTGTGTGTGTGTGTGTGTGTGTGTGTGTGTGTGTGTGTGCATGTATGACTTTCCATCTCCTCCCCTCTGTTAGGAATGACATTCAACTGAGAGCCCTCAGGTGATCCCCAACACTAAAGCGGCTTCTAAAGAAGCAACAGAGAACAGAGGGGAAAGGGGGAGGGGGAGGGGTAGGGGGAGGGGCCAGAGGGAGGAACATCGTCGTGTCGTG
>JAJHIY020000877.1:5000-49892 GCA_022114975.2 Lampris megalopsis | reverse complement strand
CACGACACGACGATGTTTGATCGCACGTGTGCATTTTAAAGAGGGGCTACTCTCTCGATGCTTCCTCACCAAGACGTGAGTGGAATGGGATCTCCTGGGTCAGGATGCATTCATGTTAAATAACCCCCCCCCCCCTCCCCAAGTCCAAAGTCACACAGAAAGTTGTGAAATGACGGGCTCGGAATGGCAGAAGGTCACGAGCTGGAAGAAAAAGACATTGAGCAAGCTGAGCTGACCTCACTGTCGTCAAACAAAGAGACCGAGCAAAAGGGACAGACAGAGAGCTTTGTTGTCAAAGAAATACAGACATGACATAACAAACCAGATTGATGTTGTGGACAAAGGAGAAATAATGACTCCTTTTCGATCCAGCCCACGTCAATAGAAGCTTTTACTACTTTTTAATCTTGGGACGGTACAGAGTCGTAGCGTGTCTTGCCTCTGCAGTCGAGCTCACGTGACGCAAGTCGTTATTCTCGGACGTGATGCACTCGGGAGAGCTTTGTAAGGGGGCTCCATAATAGTGATGAACTATGCCCCCCCCACCCCCCTCTGGGATTCGTAGCCGTAACCTACCATTCGTCTGGTATTCGTGACTACGGCGTTGCAGCATGCTTTCCTTATCTTAATGTCAGAGAAGGGCAACTTTTATTCTTCACGGCTATTGTGTAACGTGGGCTTAAAAGAGCCCCGGAAGCTTATCTGAAAATATCTTTCCACAGGCTGGGGGGGGGGGGGGGGGGGGGGAATATCACTGACCCAGCGCGTGCACTTGCTCGTGTATGTCAGATGAATGCCCGTGAACAAGGCTGCAGAAATTTGGACCCTTTTCCTGCTGGGGGGGGGGGTAGTACTGTCAACAGTTAACAAAAAGACAGATAAGTTGCGGTGAAAAATGGATTTGTCAGTGCTTTGGTGAAACTTAAAGTACTGCACATTTTTTGCAATAATGGAGTTTTGGAATGAGATTTGTAGGAAATAGGCAGCGGAAGTGGAGAGCGCGTGTGAATCACCAGAGGGGGGGGGGGGGGGAGGGCTGTTTGGGTTCTGAGAGAGGCTGCGGTGAGAGAAGCAAGCCCTCCCACTGGGTGGTTTCAGATCACTGATCCTAGATGCGTTTGTCTGTGTAGTCACGGTCAACGGTCTTCACTGAGGAATCCCCCCCCAGAAGACACGAGGACCTCCAAGACTGTTCTCTGTGTGTGTGTGTGTGTGTGTGAAATGTGAGTGTATTTGTACATACTTGCAGGTATGTTGACACTTACTGACTGTCAGGGTAGCGTTGTGCTCGCAGACGGCGATTTAAGAGGGAGAAGGAGTAATTTTTGCACATTGCTCCTCTGCAGCAGTGAGCCAGGATGGGGATGGGCCAGTTGCACACATGAAGTCTACCCGGGAGGATCCCTGAAGCCTCGGACCCCTGACCGATCCGCTACGACCTCTGACCTCTAAAATTCCGGCGAATCTCAGAATGGAGGTGCAAACCAATTGCCCCAATGTCAGCATACCCTGCCACAACGAGCAAAGGGACAAGAAGAAGCGTTACACCGTAAGTGCAAGGCTTTTTTTTTTTTCCTCCCCCCCCCCCCCCCCCCCCGTTCAGTTCTGGTAAAATGAACAGAATTTAAGAGTGAAGCTAAGCTGGGTTAATATTCAGTCATAATGGGCGTCCGGGTGGTGTGGCGGTCTATTCCGTCGCCTACCAACACGGGGATCGCCGGTTCGAATCCCCGTGTTCCCGCCGGCTTGGTCGAGCGTCCCTACAGACACAATTGGCCGTGTCTGCGGGTGGGAAGCCGGATGTGGGTGTGTGTCCTGGTCACCGCACTAGCGCCTCCTCTGGTCGGTCAGGGCACCTGTTCAGGGGGAGGGGGAACTGGGGGGAATAGCGTGATCCTCCCACGCACTACGTCCCCCTGGTGAAACTCTTCACTGTCAGGTGAAAAGAAGCGGCTGGCGACTCCACATGTCTGGGAGGAGGCATGTGGTAGTCCGCAGTCCTCCCCGGATCGGCAGAGGGGGGCGGAGCAGCGACCGGGATGGCTCGGAAGAGTGGGGCGATTGGCCGGATACAACTGGGGAGAAAATGGGGGGGTATCCAATCATAACGGTCAGGCACTATGAGTGATGCTCGTGCTGCCGTCATAAGTTATCTGTGACCATGTTCACATTTCCCGCTGCCGTCACATCTCAATGTTTTCTCCATCTTGCCGATTTTTTTTGTAGGTTTATAAAGTAATGGTCGGTGTCGGGAGACACGAGTGGTTCGTCTTCAGGCGATACGCGGAGTTCGACAAACTCTACAACACAGTAAGTGGAGGAACCTCTAGGTGTTGCTGAGAGGAAACCGACATTAAAGGTTGTGGGTAACCGGCCCCTTGTCAGGATATCCTAGGAGCACAGTAAAGCAGTGATCGTACGAAAGTCTCTGCGGTTATGTGCTCAGCTGGAGTTCAGCGCTAATAAAAATCCTCTTCATCGTTCACGTTTTGTTCGCTGCAGAAGTGCAAAACACAAAAAACTCGGCCCTGAGGTGCAGATGCAAAATACAAAAAAAAACCAAAACTAGCAGCTCCGGCGTGCAAATGTAACACACAACAACAAAAACTAGCAACCTTGAGATGCAGATGCAACATGCACCAACAAACTAGTTGCCCAGAAGTGCAAAAAAAGCATCTTTTGAATGTTGCATCTGCACCTCAGGACCGCCGGTTTTGCATTTTTGTGTTTTGTCACTGTATTCTTGTCGTACCTCTGACCTTGACATTTAGAAATGCGACTAATTTAATTCTTGTGACTGTAGTCTTTACTTACGCAATTTATTAAGCCTTATCCTTGTTCTGTCTTTTAATGCAGTTAAGGAAACAGTATCCATCTATGAACTTGAAAATTCCTGCTAAGAGGATATTTGGAGATAATTTTGACCCGGGTAAGTGTTCACAAAAGAGTCGCATCACCCCTCCCCCCCCCCCAATCCCACCATGTGATCCCTGCACGAATAGGCTTCAGTCAAACTAATCAGATCACAGTAATTTGACGGATTAAGTTGTTTATGATAGCCGACCGGGCAATTTTGTGTGCGTGCGTGTCAGTAAACCACATCTTCAGCAGTCATATTGACAATATACCAATGTTATCCCCCTGTATCTATGTAATAGAGTTCATCAAGCAGAGAAGAGCCGGACTACATGAGTTCATCCAGCGAATTGTCTCCCATCCTCAGCTCTGCAAACAGTGAGTAGAAGATGCTCCTGCTGCCACCCAATTAGATTACCGACCGTATCAAATTGAGAAACGAGCTCTATGAGATGAATGACGTTAATGGTCGGAATCAAAAGATCCAAATTCGAATAAAATTACATCAGCCGTACATTGTTTGTCCTTGACATGAATTGGGTAGAAAAGCTGGAAGAAAAGTAGTGCCGCCTTGTCGGTTGTTGCACTTGTCAATCTCACCTGCTTACATGTGAACGCTTGGTCCCCTTTTTTTTTTTTTTTTTTTTTCACTTTTCAGCCCAGATGTGCGAGCTTTCCTGCAGATGGACAAATCCCAAAACTTTTCAGATGCATCTGAGGATGAGGATGACAAAGTAAGGTTTTGCCGGCTTCATTATAACTTGTCTGTTAATTGTATATAATGGTCTGCACTGCCTTGCGCTGTGTGTAACCATTCTGTGCCTCATTGGATGGTTATTGCACATCTGTTGCCGCTTGTTACTCGGTCCACTCGGCACTTACGGCACGCCGATCTGTCTTGGAAGAGGGTGCCTCCTCTGATGAGCTTCCTGATGTTTCTTCCATTTTTTTTTTTTTTCCTGACACGTTTATTTTCTGTGAAGATTCTCCTCATCCTAATCGAGGAACTAATGATAGGGGGAAATTCTGAGTCTCATCGCCAGCCAGTCAGACTAGCTTGGTCTAGTCAGAAAGGCACGAACTGAGGAAGCCTCTCGGATGAGAGGCGAAACGTCTTCACGGATATATACCAAGTCCAGTTGCACTCGATTCAACTCCTTTGGATAACGATAGGGGGTGTCGTACATTGTACCGAATGTAAATGTGATTGTAAAGCCCTCTGGGGCTGATTACTCAGAGCTACATTAATAAATCTGACTTGACTAGGTAGCTAAATAACTATGCAATGTTTTTTCCCCCTTTGTCGGCACAAACAAAGGATGCACAGATGCAGACACTGCTATCACATTATAATGTTGACGCTAATCTGGAATACCGAGAATTTCCCTGCTAAAATGTCAAGCACTGCGCATTGCAAGTCGGAATTTAATCTAAAGCAGGTTTTTCCACGTTCTTTTCGGAGAGGAAGGACTTTTAAATTGCTGTAATAGATAACGACTGGAAAATGTACACATAACTTTGAATTTAGAATATTTTTGTCGACTCAACCCAAGAAAAGTCTCAAATCTATATTGTTGTCTGTAAGGATTGGGCTAGAACGGTGCTTGGTGTTTGGCCTATGTAAAGAATCTAGTGCAGTGGGGGCATCCGGGTAGCGTAGCGGTCTGTTCCGTTGCCCACCAACACAGGGATCGGCGGTTCAAATCCCCGCGTTAGCGCCAGCTTGGTCGGGCGTCCCTATAAACACAATTGGCCGTGTCTGCGGGTGGGAAGCCGGATGTGGGTATGCGTCCTGGTTGCTGCACTAGCGCCTTCTCTGGTCAGTCGGGGCACCTGTTCAGGAACTGGGGGGAATAGCGTGATCCTCCCACGCGCTACGTCCCCCTGGGGAAACTCCTCACTCTCGGGTGAAAAGAAGCGGCCGGCGACTCCACATGTATCGGAGGAGGTATGTGGTAGTCTGCAGCCCTCCCCTGGATCGGCAGAGGGGGTGGAGCAGCGACCGGGACGGCTCGGAGAGGGGTGATTGGCCGGATACAATTGGGGAGAAAAATCCCAAAAAATAAAAAATTTGATAGCTGTGTATCCCTTCTTCTTCTCCTTTCGGCTCGTTCCCTGTTTCCCCGGGGTCGCCACAGCGGAATCGACAGTTTCCATCGGTACCCTGTGAGGGCACAACACCGATGGCGGTCTTGTCAATCCGCATAATGATCTGGCAAAATTTTACGTCGGATGCCCTTCCTGACACAACCACTAACCCTATGGACGGGGGCACAGGTTAAACACTGGATGCCATCCCAGTATTCATGGACCTCCGCTTAGTAATATGCTTAAATTCAGCGGGTTGTCTCATCTGATCTGAGGTCGTAGTCCAATCATGAATGGCGTGCCACACCTCTAGCTGCGCAATACAAATGCCCCCGGGCGTCCCTCTTAATCAGGGCTCCGGTTCAGAGAAGAAAACCCACAAAACAGAACCGGCGTCCTATTCCATTATTCCTAGCTGAGGTATCCAGGCGACCTGGCTGCGTATCCCTGTTGGCCACTAAATCCATGCCCGCCGCTCTTATTTCCATGTAGCCCCGATGGAGGTGCTGTGTTCTTTGGTGTACGGACCGTAGTCGGTGGATCATTGCTCAGTGCTCCCAGGAATTTGCCTTCAGTCACACCGAAGCCACTGATTTATATAATGTTTTCTGTCCTGCTTCACAGAACAACTCTACCTCGAGAAATATTAACCTGGGACCATCTGCAAATCCACAGTACGTTTCATCCTCGCATGCACTTTTTAACAGCCTCGCCATCAGCGCCCACCAGTCTAATGTTATGAACCGCAAACCGGTTGAGCTTGTTTTTGGTTTTTTTTCAGTGACTGTATTTCGCTTCTCGCTGGCTTCCTTGTACGGTTTCTTCTCCTTGATAATTTGGCGTTTTTCGTTTCGTCTCCATTTCAGTGCCAAGCCTACCGACTTCGACTTTCTTAAAGTCATCGGAAAGGGGAGTTTCGGAAAGGTAGGGGAACAACGTGACCTTGCAAAATCTGGTGGCTTTCCTCTCGCCGATACGCGAGACCGTTCGTCGGTGCAAATCGGTCATAAGAATTTCAAAAGACGATAACATTCAAGTATTATTTTGGTTCGACAGCCATTACATTTTTGTCCCTAATCAAATGAGCCAAAGTAAAAGGAGAAAAAAAATGTCACTTTTGTAAGGTTATCGTGGACTTCCTCTTTTTGTTCCAGGTTCGCCTGGCGTATCAGCCACTTAAATCACTTTGAAGATGCAAGATTAACTTTATTGTCCCAAAAAGTGGGAAATTTGGCTCGGACTTTCACCCGCGCTGCAGCCGTAGAAAACAAACAGTCCACATACAAAAGCAAACACAAGTTTTTAGTAAATAAAAACACACGGCAAGGTTCCTAACAGCACCTGTAGACAAACAGAAAAGCAAACATCAGTGGAAGCAAAAAATCTGCACAAAGCCCCAAAAAAGTGTCCCCTTAAGCTACGTTTGAACCGACAGTAACTTTTGTTTGTGTCGGCCACAATAGTTTTACTTCTGCTTGTAAAGACTTTTCTACAAAGGAAGTGAGTCTTAAAGACACCTCACTATTGTGTTTTGTGTTTTTTGGCCTCTTGTCCACGCTGTTGAGACTGTTCAATGTGTTTTCTATTCCTTGTGATGAAGGTCCTTCTCGCCAAGCGGAAACACGACGGGAAGTATTATGCAATTAAGGTCCTACAGAAAAAGGTCATTCTCAACAGGAGAGAGGTAATTTGTTTAAAATATCACCTCTACCCTGATATAAATGTACTACAGTGCTCCCAATGAATCGCCGCTTTTCTTTTTTTTTGTTTTTACAGCAAAAACACATCATGGCAGAGCGCAACGTTTTACTGAAGAATGTGAAGCATCCCTTCCTGGTTGGCTTGCATTATTCCTTTCAGACCACAGACAAGCTTTACTTCGTCTTGGATTTCATCAATGGAGGAGAAGTGAGTGGTTTTACTATTATGAATAACACACTCGCACCACGTTGAGTCACAGAGCCGGGGAACACCCAGAATAGCAATAGCTCAGGACACGTGTTGTGAACTGCTGCGGCAGGGCTTGGTTAGCGCTGGCTGGAGGACAACCGGGAGTACTACAGGAGCTAGTTAACGCTTTGGCGATGAGGGAAAGTTTAATATTAAAGACAGCAAGGTGGTTCGGACTACAGTTTTACTCCACAGAACATCTCACTTCCTCTGCTGTTTGTCGAAGTGAGACCGGCGACCTCAAACCCCCCTGCTTTTCTAAGGCCGTCCATGTGTGTCACTGTCCGTCTGTGTGTGTGTGTGTGTGTGTGTGTGTGTGTGTGAGTGAGCTGCTACGTGGTTCAGTAAACTGCCCTCTCCGCTTCCGGTGTGAGAAGATGGCGGCGCGAACTCACATTTATGGCGGCCTCACCCAGTACTGTCCACGCAGTGTCCACGTCTGCGTTTAAGTTTGTGTCTTCGATTGATGGCTGGGAGAGCTGGCGCTGGATCAGCTGGGAGAGCTTGGTCTGCTGCGTCCTGTGGGCCCGGGGACCACAGCCCTCCCTGGAGCTGCGACCGAGGAGGTAACACCGACGGCGGTCTGACAGGATGCGGAAGCGGGGCAGGCTAAGCTAACTGCTAGCCCATGCAAGACCGGCAGTTCCGATAACACCGAGGGCGGTCTGGCGGCGGCTTCGCCTGGCGTTGGCTGTGGTGTTTTTGGTGTCGTCGTGGGGAGGTGTGTCGAGGGTGTCTGGCCGGGAGAGTTGGCGTTGGATCGGCTGAGGGAGCCTGGTCTGCCGCAGCCGGTGGGCCCAAGGACCATGGCTCCTGCCCAAGGGCGGTCTGACAGGATGCGGAAGTGGGGCAGGCTAAGCTAACTGCTAGCCCATGCAGACCGGCAGTTCCGACAGTCATTTTGGCCGGCGTTCATTCCCTTGGACAGTGATTGATTGATTGATTTATTTATTTATAGTTTGGTGTTAGTTTAGATCAGGGGTGCCCAACTCCAGGCCTCGAGGGCCACAGTGTCTGCAGGTATTTGTTGCAACCATGCACTGCACCACCTGATTTAACTAATTCCTTTCCCCCCTTGGTCCAAGAGGTGAGCTAATTAGTTAAATCAGGTGGTGTAGTGCAAGGTTGGAACAAATACCCGCAGACACTGCGGCCCTCGAGGCCTGGAGTCGGGCACCCCTGATTTAGATATATGTGTTAGTTAGTATGTGTGTTTTTGAAGTTCTTGTAGTTTTGGGATATGTGTTTTTGTCTTTGTGTTGCACTGCTGTGGGCTGGGGGAAACGATATGTCATCTCATTTCGTGTACTTCTGTACAGGAAATGAGATGACAAATAAAGTGTTCCTGATTCCTGATTATCCTTCAAGGCAGTTCGTCTGTATTATTACAAAAGCATGACATGAATTACGCAGACAACCTGCTTGGATCTGTTTGCCGCCAATACATTTGGAGTTACTGTTTCCAGCCTGAAGGACTTCAACTGGTAGTTTGAACTTCACAAATTACAGTAAATACTCCCTGGCTGCAGCTGCAGTGGAGGCCACTATTACCTTATGGAAATATTTCCAGGTGTTTCTATACATACCGTGACATGCTGGTGGAAGCGCCGCATACATCACAGTACTTCTACTTCTTGGAGTTCGTCATGACAAATATGAGAACTACTAGAATACAAAGCGTTATTAGTAGGCAGCTCTGAATGTTTTCTTTCTCGTTTTAAACCTGGACAAGTGACAATTTTCTGTCATGTGGCCATATTGTAAAACCCCCCCCCCTCATTTGAGAGGTACGGGTGACTGGCTAAATCAGTTTTGGGGTAAAAGCGCTGCTTAGTCCGGTTGAGTTGCATGCATTCATGAAGTGGAGCTTGCAGACAATGCGGGAGTCGGACGTGTGATCCACTCGGCCATGTCGGCACCAATTCCTTGGCTTTTGCAACGTTGTTTAGTATGCTGGTACAAAACGCTGTGAGGCCGGCTAACTGGACCCTTTCGTTTCAGCTTTTCTTCCACCTTCAAAGAGAGCGGACCTTTCCGGAACCGAGGGCGAAATTCTACATCGCCGAAATGGCCAGCGCACTGGGATACCTGCATTCTCTCAACATCGTTTACAGGTTTGTGTGTCTGTTGCTGTGTTCTCCTGTGTGTGTGTGTGTGTGACCATGCACATGAAAGTAGTCATGTGTGTTTATTCCCCTAGTCTTAGTTTGGCTTCACTTTGCTTGGTGTCGATGTAAAAAAATAAAGAACATGGCGCATACACTCAAGCTGAACATCCTCAAAATCTGAACGATCAAACCAGCAAAAAAAAAAGTCTGTTCTCCGATGCGACAGATCTTCGAGAATATCCCAACAAGTGCCCTGTCTGAGTAGTGGGACTAATTTTCGTTGGGTCACATGTCAGTTGCAGCCGTGCTTGCACGTGTAAAATTTGCGGATTAGCCAGCACGTGAATCCGGTTTTCTTTTGCAAGCGAATTTCTCATGATGCATTAGTGAATATCCGTATCATTCAAGATTTAATCGACTTTGTCATGAGTCAAGAGCTGATGTATTGTTGTGATTCATTTGTTTTTTTTTTGTTTGATTTTCCAGAGACTTGAAGCCAGAAAATATCCTCCTCGACTACGAAGTAAGTCATTTTTGTTTAACTCAATGACTGGCGTTGTTGTTCACCGCAGCGTGACATCACTTAACACAAATGACTAGTTTGGCCGTAGTCCTAATCTTCATAAATTTAAAGACAAACTTTGCGATATGAAATTGGTTTTTGAATAGATCATTACAAACCGAGCTAAACACTCGCTGCAGAGTCATCGCACAAGACATCCTGCAAAACGGTTCGTCATTCTCCAAGCGCGTATTTCCCATCGACAAGGTGTCGTTTCATTCATTTATTCATCTTTTGGCTGGAGCGAATGTAATGTGATTGGATTAGGTCCCGCCATTGCTTTTGCTGGCTGGGTCCATTGAGGGAGTGAGGAAACGGTGAGCCGAGCGAGGGGGCTAACGCCACGGCCGACATTCCACCTAAACAATAGATTCCTCAGTCCCCCGGGATAATGAGCTGCTTGTGTGGCATACGCTGTCTAAAAATGTCCCTGTCTCCTCTCTTTTTACAGGGGCACATAGTTTTGACAGACTTTGGACTGTGCAAAGAGGGCATTTCCCAAACTGATACCACATCCACCTTTTGCGGGACACCCGAGGTATCACATCGAGTTGCAGAGTTTCTTTCTCTCTGGTTACGGAAAGTGTTGTGACAATGTACCCCCCCCCCTTAGTGTCACCTTTAGTGTCAAACTGAGAATTATTAACTATATGTTTTTGAAATAAAACTGGCTAATCATTTTACAAGTGTGAGTCTTTGTCACAGGCTGTGGCTGTTAATTGTTTAATAGGTAATAGGCATTTGTTTAAGACAGAAACCAGAGGTTGACAAGATAAATGTAATTCATTTTAGATTACACCATTTTGAACGAGGCAGTGTTCTGAAGTGAAATGTGTTACGTTAACCCTCTTACTTCTAGTGTACTTCGCTTAACATTGGTTGGAGAAAAAAAAATTAAAAATATCCATCCATTAGCCAAGCCACTTATCCTGCTCTCAGGGTCGCGAGGATGCTGGAGCCTAAATATATGTATGGACTATAGTTACATAAACCTCCATTAGGTTTTATTGAGTTGTGAATTGAAAAACTCTCAGGTGAAGTTTATGTTTTGTCATATTTTCTCTCTGTCTTACTGTGCAGTACCTAGCTCCAGAGGTCCTGAGGAAGCAGCCCTATGATAACACAGTGGACTGGTGGTGTTTGGGCTCGGTTCTATATGAAATGCTCTTTGGCCTTGTGAGTTTACGATTTACACTTTGGTTTAGCGGATGCTTTTATTGAGTTGAGTAATAACCTTTTAACTTTTTTGTTCTTCAAACATCCCTCCAATTGTTTAGCTTACTTTGTGCAATCAGCAACAACGAGGTTTTTTTTCTTTTTTTTTTAAGCTTCACGAAGTGCATGATAAATTTAGTGTACCGAAATGTGAATAGCTCTTGTAAGCGCTCACCGATTGGGTATCGATAGGATGGGTATGTCGCTGTCATGCTCGCTCGTTTGCATTTACGATATTTTCTGTCCTTTTATTAGCCGCCATTCTACAGCAGGGACACACATGAGATGTATGACAACATCCTCCACAAGCAGCTGGTGATGCGTCCCGGTGCATCCAGCACAGCGTGGTCTCTCCTCCAGGCCCTGTTGGAGAAAGATGGCACTCACAGGCTGGGGTCCAGGGATGACTTTGTAAGTGGAATTAGTCACCGTGTCTCAACTGTGGGCTTGTCTGGGGCTGGAAGCCAAGCGACCAATACTACGAGTGGAGATAAACATAAGAGCGTCATCGCTTGGTTTCCCCCTGGTGGAAAAGCACATCAGTGCACCGTGTCGACATAAAGAGGCCCATTACATACATACATCCATTTCTGACTAAATGTACTTTATTCACTCAAGTTAACATCGATAAATGCAAATTCATTTTTTGGGTTTATAATCGGTCGTTTGGCCTTTGTTTTCAGAATGAAATCAAGGGGCACAACTTTTTCTTCTCCATCAACTGGGATGACCTCGAACAGAAGAAGATCCCTCCCCCGTTTACACCCAATGTGGTAAATGCTTTTCATCCTTTCATCCCTCATATATCTTACATGGACAAGCCATGTCAATTTTATTTGTATAGCCCAATATCACAAATTACTAATTTGCCTCATAATGCATTTTGTCTTGTGTGTATATAGAACATATATTAACATCATCTTTATCCTTACATTATTACAGAGCACTCCTTATGATATCTCGAACTTTGACCCCGAGTTTACGGATGAAACGGTCCCCAACTCTGTCTGCTGGACTCCAGATCACTCGATAGTCAACGCCAGTGTAATGGAGGCAGACGACGCCTTTCTGGGCTTTTCCTATGCCCCGCCTTCAGATGACTCCTTCCTATGAAACTTTCTCCAGGAATTCATAAATTTGCCTTAACCCGTTTTAACGTCTTTTGACTGAAAGGGAAGAATTCATGCCGTGGATTGACCCATTGTCAGAAGCCAAAGCAAGCATTTAAGAGGAGACAGCACTTCAGAAACAATTGGGGGTGGGGTGGGGGTGGGTGGGTGGGGGCAAAAAAAAGTGTGTCAAAAAAAAAACTTTATTTTTTACCAATTTGTATTTATATAACATATTATATTTTTAAGCAATAGGGACCACTTTTACAGATGTATTAGTTTCGGCTTCACGTCGATGCGGTTAAAGTGGTTCCTCGCCTTTGGAAAAAAAAAAAGCCTTAATAACTCTTTAACATTGAACCAATATTGCCACTTAAATGACATCTGTCCTCCACATTGCAGATGTTTTCAAAAGTGGCTTAAACAGCTCACAGAACACGAGTCGCTCTCGCCAGGTGTCCCCCTTTGACAAATAAAAACGTTTTGTTTGTCCATGGTAACATGTTATCGTTATTTACTGAAAAGAGCTGTTTTATTCATCGAGCATGCGTTTAGCTGGAAATTGGGACTACTTGAGAGGTCACTGGATGAAACTTTTTTTTTGTTTGTCATTTCCATGCATTTTCTGTACAAAAAAAAACAAAACATGTAGATAATGGTGTCCCCTTTTTCAGTGACCTTACCTATTTGACAATGCTCTTGTTTGTATTCGTTGTTTAGTTTGTGGTCATTATTTTCTGTTTTTTTGTGTTTTTTTCCATCTCGCTGAATTAACACAATGGCTCATCGTGGCTGTAATCAGCAATTAGAAATGCCAGCTTGTATACAGCGCTGCTCCGGTCTGCCAGTCACTGCACTGCACTGCACTGCAGCAAAAATAAAAGGGAGACATTCCTAAAATCCAAGGGATCCAACTTTCGTGTGTGCGCGTGCGTGCGCGGGCACGCCCATGTCTGTATTCGTGTTTCCCAACCCAGTCCTCAAGGAACCCCCCCCCCATCCTGCAGATTTTCACTGTAACCCTGCGTAGGCGGCCCTGCTTGTACTTACTCGGCCAATCATCTCGCAGCACTTAATTATGCAAGGCGTGCGGCGTCTGACGCAATTCGTTGCTGATTGGTTGGATAACTACAAACAGGTACACCTATTCAGGGTTGCGAAGAAGATCCGCAGGATAGGGGGGGGGTCCTTGAGGACTGGGTTGGGAAACACTGGGTTAGGGGGCTTTAGAGAATCGATGTAGTCCATGAGGGGGGTCCCTCAAAAGTGTAGAAAAACAAATGAGCTGTGTGTGTGTGTGTGTGTGACACGCTGGCAAAAAAACAAAACAAAAAAACAGGAGAGTTGATATAAAATAAGATTGTTATTGTAACCGGTTATTTTCTTGCCAGGTGCGGGATTCGATACGGGGTGTACTGCACCACAAGGTGACGTCACTAACCGCTCGGCTAAAGGGCCAGACCAGTTAGCTAGGGGCTAACGGGTCTTATTAGTAGTTTACATTATTAAAGATGGATTAAAACGGAAGTCCGGGGGCGGAGGACTGGTCACCATGGTGACCGTGGGAGTCGCCCGGGTTAGTTTGACTGATTAGCGCACCTGTCGCCCGGGCAACATGGAAACGGACGCGCGTCTGTCGTGTCTTATTAGTAGTTTACATTATTAAAGATGGATTAAAACGGAAGTCCGGGGGCGGAGGACTGGTCACCATGGTGACCGTGGGAGTCGCCCGGGTTAGTTTGACTGATTAGCGCACCTGTCGCCCGGGTTAGTTTGACTGATTAGCGCACCTGTCGCCCGGGCAACATGGAAACGGACGCGCGTCTGTCGTTGAAAGAATCGGTTCTTTCCTATCTGGACAGAAGCGGCGGTCTTCTCAAACTTGCCGAGGACTGCGAGCAGTTCAACGGTAAAAACTCTAGAAAGAAAGAAAGAAAGAAACGGACCGGTTTAACCGTCTGCTTATGTGGCTAACGTTACATTTGGGGTTAAGCTAGTCGGTTAGATTCGTCCTGCCAACCAGCTAGCTAGCTAGCTAGCTTAGCTTTCACACATTCCGGGTGTGACGTATCTGTTTAACTCAGAAACTCAAGACAAGCATAGTCGTAAAGCATATTAGCGCTGTAAACTACTAATAAGACACGTTAGCCCCTAGCTAACGGGTCTGACCCTTTAGCCGAGCGGTTAGTGACGTCGCCTTGTGGTGCAGTACACCCCGTATCGAATCCCGCACCGGGCAACAAAGTAACCGGTTACATTGGCGTTAATATGAGTATATTATCTGTAGTGAAGCATGGTGTGAACTGGGGGAATTGCTTGAGGGCAGTGGTGGATCTAGAGATTTTACCCTGGGGTTGCAAGACTGTGTCCCGGAGGTGGCAGCTGCCACCCCTGTTGCCACCCTGTAGATCCGCGCCTGTGAGGGGGGAGGGGGATTCTAAGTCGGCGACTTCTGTTTGAGATGAGTTTGGTGCGGGTCTCATTGACCTTCACCATGCATGTACATAAAATATACTTTAAAGACATATTATCTGATTTATAAATGGGGTGGCAACAGGGGGTGGCAAGACTGTGTCCCAGAGGTGGCAGCTGCCACCCCCACTGTGGGGGACCAGGGAGCAAAATGGACGGCACAAACGGTGCAGCACAACGAGCGGCGAGATTCCAGGAGCCGTGCGGGATTATAGCGTTGATAGTAAAGGTGTCTGTACCGACGTTATAGGCGTTCATAAGTAACTGAGATGACTGGGCCCTGTGATGGACTGGCGGCCTGTCCAGGGTGTCTCTCCCCGCCTGCCGCCCCAGTGGCTGCTGGGATAGGCTCCAGCATCCCGCGGCCCTACGTTGGATAAGCGGTTTGGATAATGGATGGATGGCTGGATGGCTGTTAATGAGTAGATCACAGAAAGTTGAATCAGTTCACGAGTATGATTTCTTAGCATAACATATTAATTGAATTCATTACATTTTGTTTATTCGCTTCAAATTGAACACTGCAAACGACGTTCAGTCCGGAAAATTAAAGTGATTCTATCCCCCACCGGCCCCTGCAGACCCCCAGCAGAGTGAGGCGGTCTACAGGTTTTGCGTCAGTGTGAACCCAGCTGACGTGATGGAGTTGGACCCTAGACTGGGTGACTGTGTCCTGCATGACCCGCTGACAGCCACAGCCCTTTTTCGATCTGTAAGTAACAAGTGTGGGGGCACCTTCGCCATCGTTTTGTCCCCTCTGCTATTCAGGGTTAACGTTGATGTCAGTATGTATGACATTATGTCTGTCACATGTACAGTGTAATGTCTGGTTTACGGTGTAATGTCTCTGTTTGTTCATATGTATTACTGTAGTACAGTGTGATGTCTGACTTACGGAGTTATGTGTCGATTTGTAAGTAATTGCACCAATTCAGAGAGAATAAATTCTTCCCTGAGGACAATAAACCATCTGTCTATCTTTGTGTGGTAGAGCCCAGTTGATGTGAGAGATTCTGACCTTTTTCAGGTGTGCTTCCTTTCAATTAAGACGCTTTCCCTCATTGAAAAGATACACACAGAAAATCAGGTATGGATGGTTTGTGTTTGTCGCCTCCTCATGGTGACTGACACCATAAATATCTCTGATGAATGTCAGCTAATTTTTGTTTATTCTCACAGTATATATGCCCTTTCTATCCTGCCTACATTTCCAAGGAAGGGTAGACCCTACTACTTAATTCAATGCTGTTATATTCTGTCATCTGCTTGCTCAAACTGAGGTGAATATAATTGTGAAGTTGACACACCTGCCACCATTTCCGGATTACACCTTGGACCTGTCTTCCTTCCCTCGTGGGTATGGTCCCATGAGGCCTCTTGCCATGGAGGGCTTGGTCATCGCCCTGACTAGGGTCACTAACTACACCCGGGGGGCCAGATTCCTCTGCACTGATTTTGACTGCCCCAACTCTTCAGGTACTGCCCTTCTGACAAAAGAAACGTATTCTCTCTTTGCAGTTGATTCTACTAAAAGCAGCAACTGTGGAGAAAGCTGTGAATGTTTTATCATATTTGCTTTCTGTTAGTTGTTATTGTTCTGTTTTAATAGTAGCTAGTATACAGAGGTTATCTTGGTGTCAAAATTGGCTCCACAGACTTCACATTTTACTGATACTGCCTTTTAGGATTCAACTACATCCGGGTTCATGCTCCTGGAGCTACTGAGTCAGCCACTGTGAGAAATGACTTCATCTGTCTCATTTGTGGTTCTCCCCTTAAAGAAGATGTCAAGTTCAGAGTACTGGGAGGTCAGCTTGACACCGTTTATTGACCATGTTCTTACCAACATTTCCTGAATAGGTAACTGGGTAGAAGGTGTTTGCAAAATTGCGTTTATGTCTGTTTATGTGTGTCTGTGTACATGTGTGTCCATGTTGGTATGTGGTGACAGACAAACAACTGGTGGCGCTGATCCATGTCCAAGCATTGGATGTCCTGTGTGCCCATCCACAAAATTCACTGCGGAACCAATCTGTCACCCTGTTTCTCAGAGGTAGGTCCACATCTCAGATGTTTCACAAGACATAAGCCCTGGCTCGTTATACAATTTTATGCAGGTGACCCCCATGAAGGGAGGCAAGCAGAAAGAGAATTTTCCCAAGGGGATCACACAATAAATTAGAATTGAGCTTTACATGTATCTTGAGACTAAAGTCACCTCAACTCTCAAAACTTTATTGCCGGCTCAGGGTCCATAACAGACAGACATTGTAAAAAAAATTTTTTTAAAAAGCCATAAAAGATAAGAACCACTGGTGAAAGATAAACCCAAGACAATACATAGAGTAAACACAATAAAAGGAACAAATCAGTGTCTTACAATGAGGCAGCTATACCAGTGGTCCCACTGCCAGGATTGGTAGCGTGTGGCACTGAATCTTATATTTGTTAAACTCATGATGATTACATTATCAGTCACTGAGCCGGCAAATAAATGTATACATGAGATTGAAAAGTGTTGACTCCTGCAGCCACAAACATTTCACTTGCACTACAACATCTAGGTCTTTTTAGCAGTATTCTCATAGCATCATTATAAGCAACTCGAAGTCTCTGTAAGCTTGCTGTTTTGTAGTTTGACCACAGGTGTGCAGTATAAAGTGGTGTACAATATGCTCTGAACAGAGACATCTTCACACTACCTGAACACATACCAAACTTGCATGAGAGTGTTTGCTTGTGCATACATCATGCGGCATTGCCTCTAAATATCATCGTCTGTCGTTTTTTCAGTAATGTAATGTCCAAGATATTACACCTCATTACATACCCCAAGATTATTTATCTGACAGTTTAAAATCAGGAAATTTTTGATAATTGACCTCTTTAGTTCTGCAGATCAGGACAACACTCTTACTAGCATTGTATTTGATATCATGCTCCACACCATACACAGAACATATATTAAGGAAAAATAAATAATAATAAAAGTTTTTTTTCAACTGTTAATTTTTTGGACAAATATAAGCTATTTTTCTCTGTTTCAAGCTTTAAGTTTGGGTTAGGATAGTTAAAATATTCAAGAACATATTTAGATAGATGTAAAATGCAGAAGGTCCAAAAATATCTCGATTGTATCTTCAGACCAAGTGCATAAATTAAGGCGAGTTTCATATCCTTTGTTCACTAAATGTGTAATTGTTCTTTTGTGTTGTATTCACCCTCGATTATGAGTTATGAAGCTGTAATAGCTTATATTTACTGGCAGTCAGATGTCTTGAAGTTTGTCATCAATTTTCACTGGCTTTCTAAATGAGGCTCATTTAGGAACACAAAATCGAGTGGGGGAGAGTTCAAATAAATAGATCTTTGAGTAGCTAGCCATGCACAGTGCTCCTTGGTGAGATATTAGGTGTTCCTGTCCCCTCTAATAACAGTGTCCAGCCATTACCCCGGCGAGACCAGCAAATCTCAGTACCAGAATTAGCATATTCTGTTGACCCAGTCTTAAGGAGGAATTCAATACACGGGGCTCCCGTTACTAAACATATATGTTAATAAGTGCAAGGAACACTCATTAGCTGCCTGTGCGATTTGTGCACAGAGGAATCTTTGTTCGGAAGGTCTCGCTCTGTGTTTCTCTTGGCAGTGGTGTGTAGGTGGCATACATGTTTCTTCAATAATCACCAGACAGGACAGAACAACCCCTCTGAGTGTTACTGCTTTTGTTTCCCTTCCTCACATAGACGAGCTGTGTAATTCGATGAGAATCGGCCGGCTCTACAGGGTACTGGGCATTCCTGCGCATGTGCACCAGTGGCCTAATATTACCTGGAGTGTAGAGGCTAATAATGTTCAACCGTGGGAGCAAGAGTGTAAGAGCCTAAATTAGCTCTCATTACTTCCTGCTTTCAGTCTGCAGAAATACCAGCTGCTCAGCAGATATAATGTGTGCACTTAATTGTAATAGCTTAAGAATATGCCCTTGATAATATTTGTCAAAATTAATTACGACGCTTCAACAGCTATATATTTTTGTATACAGTATTGTGTATTTTAGCAGTGTTAAAGCACCAACCATGTTCCAAAAACACCCCCACAGATCCTCATAAGGTAAGCGACAACTTCCAGGCTCTATTGAACGCCACAGCCTGTTCTCCCTGGCGGTTCGCTGCCATGGTGGCCAAATTCTTTGGGTCAGCTGTGGTTCCTCCAGGCCTGTACAACACCCTGAAGCTTGGCCTGCTGCTCAGCTTGGTCCAGACCAAAGAAGACAAAACGGATACATCTCACTGCCTGGACCTGCTCGTCCTTACCACTGACACTGTTATACTAGAGAGGTTAGTGTTCTGTGTTCTAAATGATCAAACTTGGGACTTTTTTCTTTTCTTTTTTGGCACAGTAGATATTGAATTTTTCCTGTTGTCCATGTTACCCTCTTGTAAGGAACTGTCAATAATAACTGTTGCTTATTTTGTGCTTGTGTGTTAGGCTAATGGCGTATGGTTTGGGTCTGGCAGGGCGTGGGGTCAGGCATCAGGCCTCAGGGGAGATGTTCGCTTCTCTCTCCCAGGATGAACATGGCACGGGCACTGCCAACATCCATGCTGGCTCTGCCCTGTTGGCCACTGGTGGCATCTGCATGCTGGGAGACTTAAGCTGCTATAGAAAGGACAAGCTGGATGCAGTTCAGTCAGGTAGAGCGTTACAGTGGTTAATAATGTTAGAATGGACATTATGAATGCTTATTGTGAGGATTGAAAACGTTTTAGGCAGAACCACCACTTGAGATAGTAGGAGGATATAGCTCTCTGTGCAGGTCTTTATCTGTTCTATGCAGCTTGGAGCCCACTGATAAAATTTCCTCTGACGTTGTCTTTCAGTTCTTGAGAGTCGTACAGTGTCTGTGTTCATCCCAGGGAAAAAGTATGGTGAGGAAGCTGACCAGCAGCTCTCCTTCCCAGTCCAGTGCAGTTTCTGGGCCCTGTCAAACTCCATGGATGCCTCACGGCGGTCTGGCAGGGTAGATTGTGCTGTGCTGGGAACAGTGGTGGGTGTAAACATAACAGTGAAGTAAAATAGCAGCACACATGAGGAGATCACTCAGGGGTCTTCCTCCAGAAAAAAATTAGTCTTTTGAAAAGCACACTTGCTATATTTGGACACACTTCATAGTCAGTTTGCTTTTTCGATATATTTCCAGTCAAGTAGCAACCAGCATTTATAAAGAATTATTCTACAAATTGTTCTAAAAGACAACCTCTTGGTTTCACATGCAGCCTCTCTTATTTCTCAGTTCACACCTTTAGTCAGCTGGACTATTACTTAATATTGCCTCAATTTCACATGACAGGCATAACAAGGCCAGGGAGAATGATCGGTGCTTTCAAACTTCAACAAAGACAGTGTGTGAAAGAAAGATGAAAGATAGTGTGTGTGGGTGGGTGGGTGGGGTAATCTTCCCCTGGATCGCCACCTTGTCGTGGTGGAGAAGCTTGCGTGTACTAATGATCCTAAGAGCTATGCCGTCTGGAGCTTGGCTCCTGGTAGGGTCACCCAAGGCGGACAGCTCAAGGAGGAGGTTCCAGACGAAGCGCGATCCAACAAAGACCTCAATGGCGGAACTGGCAGAAGATGTCTCCAGGTTACAATGCCAGTGAAGGTGGATGAAGGCTGCAACAGAGATTGGTCCCCAATCGTCTTGGTTCTCCATGCAATTGGACTCTGGCCACCCCCTGCCAAGGACCGTGTGGTGGCTGCAGGCATATCAGCCACTCCATGTAAAAAGCTGTCGTACACAGGCGTCCTCCCGCAAGGATACCCACAAAGACCTAGAAGGAGGACAATCGTACTCGACCCTGAATGACTGCTGCTGATGATGGGGGGGGGGGGTTGGAGGGATGGGGATTTTCATAGAACAAAATTAGAATAGATTTGAGAGATGGAAAGGGCTCTGAATTCATTGTCGACTGTTGGGATTTCCCCATTGTGTGCTGCACAATGTCAGTACAATGAGATTGTCTAGGACAATGTGTTATGAGTTCAAAAAATGTAAAACCTCAGTCCACTGTAGTGCTGTTGGTAGGCAATTTGGGGCAAAACAGGAACTGGAGACACAATTTACTTTCCCAGGAGGAAGTGGTTAATTGGTCTTGCGCAGAGAAAAAAAGTTACCTCCCAACAGAGCCCTCGAGAATAGACAATGCATCTATATTTCCTCAGAGCCAATATAGAGCAGACAATGCATTGTGCTGCTATAGTAATGACACATTCATTCTCTTAAAATTGTCCCAAGCTATGGTATAAAGTAGAATGGTGTCAAACACTTGGTCCAATCTACAGATGAGTTCAACAGATGAAAACATTCTTGGAACTGGCTTCAGAATCAACATAGGAATGTTTATGATCCCCAATTGCTTTTGTGAGCAGGAAATGGGCCCGCTGTCTGTTCAGCTGGCGGAGGCCTTTGGCCTGGTGATCCAGTGTCGTGACACAATGGCAGAAAGAGCCCTGCTCGCCCAGACTGTCCACACTATCAGACAAGCGGTACAGCCAGGGAAGCCCCTCTACTCATCCGATAATAGGTTTCCGACGCAAGACTTTAAGGAGGTAAACACAACTCTTTTTTTTAAAGTCTTCCGTTACAGTTCACACTGGTGGATTTTTGCTACCGCATTATGTAAATCCCCAAAATTCTTTTCTAGCTCCTTGCCCATGCACGTGGGTTGCAAGTAGAGCTGAGTTCTGGGGCAGAGAAGATGATCCATGGGTACTACATGGCCAGCCGGAGGGTCCGATCAGTCCAGAATCAGGGTGTCAAGGTGTCTGTGACCTCCGTCAAACTTCTGTAAGGCCTTTACCAAAACTTATGGTTAGAGTTTTTTTTTAATTTCTTTTATTAATTATTTTTCATTAGAGATTTCTTCTAAATTTGCTCAAAAAACAACCTTCACCATGAATCATACGTGCAGTGGTATTATCTTCCACAAGGTGGCGCACTTAGCTTCGTTTTACAGTACATTTGAATTCTGCCCTTACCAAATGTATATTTTGCGTTTGGAAATGTAATGTCCTATTTTATGTCAAAGTAAAGCTATAGATATAGATGCAGATGTGGTATATGAATACCCTTTTACTGATCACTCTTCTTTCCACAAAAAAAAACATTACATCAATAATTGTAAAGGATGCTTTGAGTGCTGCTTTGTCTTAGAATCTCACTGGCTGAGGCCCACTGCAAGCTGAGCCTAAGAACGAAGGTGCTAGAGGAAGACGCCTTGATTGCTGTACTTCTGTGTGAGAACTCAATCACCCTCAGACACGGTACAGTATTCCCCTTCCACACCTCCCAACGTTTGACACCATGTATTTCAACATGTGCCTTATAATGTCCATGTCTGTCTGGATGCAATTTATTTTGCATAATCTGCAACAGTTTATAGTTATAGTTTATGTAACACAAAAAAAAACCCCAACAATATTTGACCATCCATCCATCCGTCATCCAAACCGCTTATCCTGCTGTCAGGGTCGCGGGGATGCTGGAGCCTATCCCAGCAGCCATTGGGCGGCAGGCAGGGAGACACCCTGGACAGGCAGCAAGGCTGACAGTTAAATTCAGTTATGCAAGTCTTTGATGTTGGTGCTATGGATTATAGTTATTAGCAACAACAACAAAAAATTCATCCTATGTAGGCCAACATCTTCTGAAGGCTTGGTCTGGTGACGGTTGCTTCTTCCTGCAGGGGCCTCTGCTCTCATTATTCCACCTGACACAGTGTTTCCCTGTGACCTGCGGGATCTGGTGGACTTGGCCAGGAGAGACCAGGCCCTGGAGCAACTCCACCAGAACGTCTTGCACTTCATCTACGCCTTCGCACCCGGGGCAGACACATACATCACAGAGGAGTAGGAACAATACCGGGCTTGAAAATATATAGGTAGCAGACACAAAGGCATTCAAACTGTGCTCCAATATACCGTGAGTAGGATATTCAGCTCTCTAGTCAAGATTATTCCAAATTTGTTTTAATAGTAAAAAAATGTGGAAAAAGTTAACACTATTTTGTTTCTGTAAGATACGGGGGGGGGGGTTAAATGCTGCTAAACAGCAAAGAGGGATTTAAGTATTTAAAAACAAAACCCCTACGTATTAAATTATATTTTGTATTAAATGATATGAAACACAAAAACAATCAGAATTCGTTTTTGATTAAATTAGATTTATTCAGATTGAATTGTGACATTTTCCTGGCAACAATTTAGAAATTTTAGTAAATGGTCCTGGTCATCATAGGGTAGGGAGGGTCAGTTTCCAAAAGGACAAGGACTTGATCACCGATGTGGCTGAGAACTCCACATTAAAGTCTTCCATACAGTCAGCTGTAACATGGAGGCAGTTAACACTTTTGTGGCCATGTTTGGGGTAGAAGCTGTCAACATATCTTTTTGGTAAGAGGGGACCTATTGAAGACGTTCTAGGGTGGTTGACATGTTAAAAAAATATTTTGGGACTTTTAGAAGCCATTTCGGGCCTATTTTTCAGATTCCTGCTCGAAATGACATGCCCACAATAAATATAGAATATCTCCCCAATCACAAGGGCCATATACATAATCTTGGTATCAAAAGAAAGCCAACAGTGGGATGGCTGCAGAAGTGTCAGAATCTAAATGTATGTTACTGTGTCAGAGAAAATAGAGCTAGACCATTGAAAAAGTTAAAAATTCAATTTCCGTCTAAAAGAAAACATGTTTTTAGAGTGTATATCAGCTTGGAAACATGATAGTAGCCCAAATAATTTAGGAATCATGATTCCAATGTATGATAGGTACTTGTGCCAAGTTAAAGCATAGTAATGTGATACAGTGCAATACTGCACAGGTTTTAATACTGTAATGTCCAAGCGGAAATCTAGATAATTCTAGAGGTGACCTTTAGTGCTAATGCTATTTGACTTTTTTATGTTGTTGTATTTTGACAATACACTTGGATATACCACGATAACACAAAATATTGATGTGGATTACTATTACTGAGAATCATCTTCCCAGTAATGGAACCATTGTATGTAATATATACAAAATATAACATAAAAACTAAAATAATAACATGAATCCAGTGTTAGGGTCGGAAGGAACCAGAGCAACTCAGGGGTTATGCATGTTCAAGCCTATAGGCGTGTTTATTGGGAACAGGGAGGGGAATTTGCGGGACGTGTATGGCGCAACTAGAATTCTGGATATGAGATGTGTCACTGACTATGTGTATGAGTGCAAAGCGAGTGTAGTGCATGTGTGCAGAATGGGAATGTTGGAAGTGTTGTTAGTGTGCGTGTAAGCTAAGGTGTGAGCCCGGGAGACGAGGTGTAGTCAAGGCAGCGTGGGGCACTAGAATCCCGGGGACTGCGAGGACACTCCAGGGGGGCCAAGAGGACAGGCCCGGGAATCCGAGGGGGCACAGGAGACACTGAGGAGGGGAGAGAGACAGGGTCAGAATGGTACGACAACTGGAAGCACAGCAAGGTAGGAAACGTGGTAAGTCTAGAATCTCAAGTCTCTAGGTTTGCTGGTTACAGATGAGCGATCTGTACGCCCATGCGCCCTCAGTGCACGTGCTGATGTGGAGGGATGAGCAGCGCACACAGGAGATCTCGGTGGTGATGTGCTTTTTTCTGGCGAGCGCACCACAACATCCAGATCAAGATCTGTTTCTTCACCGTTAGTCTCTTCAATGTCATTGGAGTTCTTGCACCAAGCTGCATGGGCACATCCACATGCCCCACTGCAGTACAGTCCTCTTCTGCGACAGAGACAATGTCTGGTACTGCACTGACTTCCACTTTCCTTGCATCCACACACTGTCAGCTGTAAGCATGTGGCTTGTACAGGTTCCTTGGTAAGAAGCTGGGGGACCAGCATACCATTCATCATGTGCCAACCGCAATTGATTGGTGAGGGCAGCTGTGGATGTGTCACTAGTGACTGTTTCCAAACCTTTGTTTGGTAGTGGGCCCTCACGATGTGCATTGACAATGCATCTTCAGTTGGTGGTAAAGTATCAACATTGGCTTTAAGTTTCCGAAAGAGAGCACAGCGAACTTCTTGCATAGAGTTGCTGGTTGACTTAAGGTCATAGAGCTTACATACGAACTTTTCTGCCAAGGATAGAGAAGTGGGACTTGGTACTTCATCCTCACCAAAGTTGTGGAGAAGATGAGGGTACTGCTGGAACACTTTCCATGCTGTCCTTTTTCCGATTCCGGTGAACTGGCTCGTAGTGTCGCAACCAGTGATGGCATGAAATGCCAACAGACCATCGAGCATCTCATTTGGCAGTTTGATATCATGAACTTCGATGTAGCGTGGCTTCTTAGCTGTTCCTGCTTTCATCCAAATTTCTTGGCTCAGTTGGTTTGCAAATACAAGAAGTAACAGCAACACATCTGTGTCTCGGCACTGAATGATGAGCCTCTGATACCCTTTTGTTGTTGCATCAGCTGCATGTAGCAGTATGCGTGTATCGCTTCTTCACGTGGCTACAAAACCACCATCTAGGAAGCCCTGGTAGACCTCTGGTGCTGTCTGTGCCAGCTGTTCCATGTCTGCTATGAATACAGCACCCCATCTTGTGTAATGGGTGTGATCATATGCAGCATACATAGTATCACTACTCTAGTCTCTATTCTACTTGACCACTTCTTCTGAGGAGAAATAAAAAAAGTGGATCACTGCAACATCTTTAGCTGCAGCCTACATTATCTCAGGTAGCTAACCAGCAGATTTAAACTTCTAGTATTCTGATAAATGCATAATAGATGCTATGGCTATATTCCCAGTACACATGCTCACAAAAACTCAAGTGCACATAGTACTCCTTAATTATAACTGTTGGTGAAGTGAAAAATTGGAAATAAAATAAGATGAAATGACCTGTGCTTGCTAGCAGATGGAAAACTGTTTAGCATACCTGTTTTTTGGCAACACTTGGTGGTCAAATCCGGAGGTAACTGTTATTTGGTCGTCAACTGAAGACATCCAACTCTCATACCCCTGGTCTGCCACAATGAAAGAATTAAAAACAAACAAAACATTAAAGGATTGTCTGGAAATAACTAAAGCTTGTTTTTTTTAAACTCTGCATCTTACACCTTTATCATTAAAGACTTTGTCCTTGTCATCAAGTAAATTTCAAGATATGAGACATTTGACTTAAAGTGGGCTGCTCAAATCGATCACCTTGTAAAATTAATCTCTTCTATACAGTCTGCATACCATTTGTAGGAGCCTGATGAGTACATTAAATGCTTCGGGGCTAGTAGGTATATTAATGCAATTAACACTAGGCTGAGGATATGACGTCTGCCTATGCTGGAGATTCAGTTAGTCACAGTCTCACCACTTTATAGTCTGATGGGTAAACGGCAAAGACATGAACTCATCACTATTCCAGCAACAGAACTGACTAGAACTCAACAGCACAGAGGGGGAGTAACTAATAATATTTGGGAACTTACCAGAGGCTGAGATCGGCATATTTGGTGTATAGCATGGCAGAGAAACCTGAAGAAATGACATAAGTTGGTGAATATTAGCAGTTACTTATTGGCTTGAACCGTCAGTGCAAGACCACAATTGTGCAAAGGTTATTTTATTGAACCCCACACTTTATAAAGTTACACTGGGGATTCACTTAGTCACTATCTCACCAACCTATGGTCTGATGGGTAAACGGCGAAAATGTGAACTCCTCACTATTCCAGTAGCAGAAATGACCAGCAGTACATGGCACAGACAATTCAATTTGAACACTTTCATGTGCTCACCTCAAGCTCAGCAAAAAGAAGACATCTGACTCTCACATCCCTGATACGTCACAGTGACAGATCTAAAAGGAAAAAAATGCATTATTATTACTTTTTTTTAAAACTCTGCATCTTACGTCTTTATCATTAAAGACTGTCCTTGTCATCAAGTAAATTTGAAGATATGAGACATTTGACTTAAAGTGGGCTGCTCAAATCGATCACCTTGTAAAATTATAAATGTGCCTATACAAGGTGTAAACAGTGATTTAAAAAAAAAAGAGGAAAAATTGGAATTAATCTCTTCTATACAGTCTGCATACCATTTGTAGGAGCCTGATGAGTACATGAAATGCTTCGGGGCTAGTAAGTATATTAATGCATCAAGATGCAATTAACACTATGCTGAGGATATGACGTCTTTTTAGTGTGGCCAGTTGATGTCTGCCTATGCTGGAGATTCAGTTAGTCAGTCTCACCACTTTATAGTCTGATGGGTAAACGGCAAAGACATGAACTCATCACTATTCCAGCAACCGAACTGACTATAACTCAACAGCACAGAGGGGAAGTAACTAATAACTAATAATATTTGGGAACTTACCAGAGGCTGAGATCAGCAAACAAGCCGCCTTCTCGCATATTTGGTGTACAGCATGGCAGAGAAACCTGAAGAAATGACATAAGTTGGTGAATATTAGCAGTTACTTATTGGCTTGAACCGTCGGTGCAAGACCACGATTGTGCAAAGGTTATTTTATTGAACCCCACACTTTATAAAGTTATACTGGAGATTCAGTTAGTCACTATCTCACCAACCTATGGTCTGATGGGTAAACGGCGAAAATGTGAACTCATCACTATTCCAGTAGCAGAAATGACCAGCAGTACATGGCACAGACAATTCAATTTGAACACTTTCATGTGCTCACCTCAAGCTCAGCAAAAAGAAGACATCTGACTCTCACATCCCTGATACGTCACAGTGACAGATCTAAAAGGAAAAAAATGCATTACTTTCCTTTTATTATAAGATTGCTCTGGAAATAACTAAAGCTTGTTTTTTTAAACTCTGCATCTTACGTCTTTATCATTAAAGACTGTCCTTGTCATCAAGTAAATTTGAAGATATGAGACATTTGACTTAAAGTGGGTTGCTCAAATCGATCACCTTGTAAAATTATAAATGTGCCTATACAAGGTGTAAACAGTGATTTTTCTTTTAAAAAAGGAAAAATTGGAATTAATCTCTTCTATACAGTCTGCATACCATTTGTAGGAGCCTGATGAGTACATGAAATGCTTCAGGGCTAGTAAGTATATTAATGCATCAAGATGCAATTAACACTAGGCTGAGGATATGACGTCTGTTTAGTGTGGCCAGTTGATGTCTGCCTATGCTGGAGATTCAGTTAGTCACAGTCTCACCACTTTATAGTCTGATGGGTAAACGGCAAAGACATGAACTCATCACTATTCCAGCAACAGAACTGACTATAACTCAACAGCACAGAGAGGAAGTAACTAATAACTAATAATATTTGGGAACTTACCAGAGGCTGAGATCAGCAAACAAGCCGCCTTCTCGCATATTTGGTGTATAGCATGGCAGAGAAACCTGAAGAAATGACATAAGTTGGTGAATATTAGCAGTTACTTATTGGCTTGAACCGTCGGTGCAAGACCACGATTGTGCAAAGGTTATTTTATTGAACCCCACACTTTATAAAGTTACACTGGAGATTCAGTTAGTCACAGTCTCACCAACCTATGGTCTGATGGGTAAACGGCGAAAATGTGAACTCATCACTATTCCAGTAGCAAAAATGACCAGAAGTACATGGCACAGACAATTCAATTTGAACACTTTCATGTGCTCACCTCAAGCTCAGCAAAAAGAAGACATCTGACTCTCACATCCCTGATACATCACAGTGACAGATCTAAAAGGAAAAAAATGCATTATTATTACTTTTTTTTTTAACAAGATTGCTCTGGAAATAACTAAAGCTGAATTGCTGCATCTCGGGATACAAGAATACTGAAGGTGGATGGGTTGCTCCAATAGATCACCCCCGTATACAACATGAAATTATGACAGGGTATGTAAAGGCATAAGTAATCAAGAGAATTAACAAAACTGAGGGAGTCTCTTCCATACAATAAGACCATGGTCTGTAGGAGCCTGATAGAGATTAAAAACTTCAAGGCTATACACAAGTATATAAATGCACCAAGATGCAATTCTCGCCAGTACTGCGATACGAAGCTTTTTGTTGAAGCCAGTCGCGAGTGTTCTGACTACACTGGAGATTCAGTTAGTCACAGTCTCACCACCCTTTGGTCTGACGGGTAAACGGCAAAAATGAGAACTCATCACTATTCCAGTAGCAGAAATTACCTGCAGTACACAGCCCAGAGAGAATTCATTTCATCTACAACACTTCATTTACTTCACCTCAAGCTCAACGAGAAGGCATCCGACTCATCCCTGGTCTGCTGCAGCATCATGAGATCTGAGGAATAGGAAGAAGAAAAAAACCATAGGGTGAGCTGGCAATACTCAAAGCACGATTTATCAATTTCTGCATCTTACACCCGTATCTGGGCCTGAACTGATTTTATAGTTTTTAATTATTTTTCATTGGCTGTTGTGTTGCTGTAAAGCCCCTTGAGGCAAATTAGTAATTTGTGATATTGGGCTACACAAATACAACTGAATTGACTTGTACACTAAATAAGTTTAAAGATACAATTAATCTAAATTGAAGAGTTGCTCACATAGACGACTTGTGTTATACAAAATGAGTAGCGTATATATAAAAAAGGTGCGGACAGGCACCAAAAATAGTAAAAAAAAGAAGAAAAAAAAGTAGTAATAGGTTTCCTTATGATGTGCACAAATCTGTAAGAGCCTAACACAACTATTGTATATAAAAGACTATGTATTAAGAGGTAAACGCTAACATGACATGTTTAGCGAGGAGCGGACTATCTGGATCACACCGGAGAACCAGTTAGTCGGTCTCACCTATTCTACTCGAGGAACTAACGCCACATATTTAGGACACCATTAATGATGTGACAGAAATGAGCCAAAATATGTTTCCACAATTGCACGTATGTGGCTGTCCGTGTAACTTCAACCCTTCTAACTAATTACCCTCAACGGTGAGCTATTGATCAGAAGCCCGCATGAATAAGCTGTACTGAAGGAATAGCCAATATGCCGAGGCCAGATGACGGATCACCCGAAGGTCATAGGGCAATAATGTAACACAGCTTGGGAGCACAGCTCTCATCGCGGGTCTGAAGACGGGTTCAACAGCAGGTCACGACCTGTGCCATGACCTTTACTCCTCGGGAGGCCAAAAAAGGGGATTGTCCGAGTCACATAATTGAGAGGACAATTCCCTTGATTCTGGCTCTGGCCAAAAACCACAAATGGACAGTGTTTACAGAAGCTGAGTTGGAGGGGGGGGGGGGGTTAGGGTTGCCAAACACCCTGCAGTCTCTCTCTCCCCCCTCTCTCTCCCTCTGTCTTTCTCCCTCTCTCCTAACATGTGGCTGTCGGTTGCCTAACACCCTGCTGTCTCTCTCTCTCTCTCTCTCTCTCTCTTTCTCCTTTTCTCTCTCTCTCCCTAAATCTCTCGCTCTCCCTCTCTCTTGCCTAACACCCTGCAGTCTCGCTCTCTCCTTCTCTCTCTCTCTCCCTTTCTCCTTCTCTCTCTCTCCCTTTCTCCTTCTCTCTCTCTCCCTTTCTCCTTCTCTCTCTCTCCCTTTCTCCTTCTCTCTCTCCCTCTCTCTTGCCTAAAACCCTGCAGTCTCTCTCTCTCTCTCTTGCCTAAAACCCTGCAGTCTCTCTCTCTCTCTCCCTCTACCTACTCTCTTCCTACTCCCTCTCTCTCTCTCTCTCTCTTGCCTAACACCCTGCAGTCTCGCTCTCTTTCTCCCTCTCTCCCTTTCTCCTTCTCTCTCCCTAAATCTCTCTTTCTCTCCCTCTCTGTCTCCCTTTCTCCTTCTCTCTCTCTCCCTAAATCTCTCTCCCTCTCTCCCTCTCTCTTGCCTAACACCCTGCAGTCTCTCTCTCTCTCTCTTGCCTAAAACCCTGCAGTCTCTCTCCCTCTCCCTCTCTCTCCCTCCCCCCCCCCCCCTCTCTCTCTGTGGGCGTTCGAACACTGAAGGCATGATTAATCGAGAGGGACGCTGGTCGGGAAAACAGATTATACACCCCAAGTGTCCCCCGTTTGTATGTATTTTGAAAGTTCGACTGTCAAGAACAATACCGTCGTATAAAAGCCTTGCACGAACGGAATGGTTCACCCCTATCAGTAGCCGAACCCACGACCGAGACGCGGGGTTTCTTATCAGCAGGAGTCTTAAAGCAGCATGCGTCTAGACTTTACTAAACGACGGGGTCGCTGCTAAGATACGAAACACTAGACTGACGTCATCGGCCGACCATTAAACTGAGACGCAGCCACCTTGCATTCAGGGGGGACACTGCAGACAACTCGATGACCATGCGCTTTTCCCATGTGGCTGAGAGCTAGCGAGCTAGCTAGCTAGCTAACGTTAGCTGGCTACACGGAAACCGGCAATGTAAATAGAACCGATGCATTTCCGGTTACCAGGCAATATCATATGTAGGTGGGTTAAAATCAATAAAATGATCTTGCGGTTGCTTACCCTTCTAGGACGGCTCCCCAAGAAGTCTTCTTTCGGCTGAGAAGGAGCACGACATATTTGCGAGCGACCGTCCTGCTGCATCGGGCGGAAGAGGAGGGACTTCCGGTCTGTCCTCCCCCCTCTCTCTCTCTCTGTGCGCACAGGAGTTGCGCACTGGAAATACCCGCGCCGCAAGGTTACTCCCCCCCCCCACGCAGCAAGCGTACATGACCGAAACGTGCTCGACTCCTCATCCACCGGCAAAAGAATGAGAAAAATAAATTAAATACTAATCAAAAATGCGCCATTTAAAAAAAAAACATTTTTTTAAATGGTCATTCGGAAAATACCACGTGGTTTTAGAGACGACTTTTGTAAGGGTCGAATCTAAGAGTCCGGTTCTTGCCCGTTGTTACTATTTCCCCGTTATGTCCATGACGTCATCGGTGCCGTTCTTCATCATTTATCAGCCGATCATCCGTCCAAACACCTGACGACACTCTGCCACAGAACACAGGCGGGCTTAAATAGGCGGAGACACATTGGTGAACGTCATTACGGTGCAGGCAACCTGATTAGGATTTTGTGTCCAACAAAAAATAAAAAATAAACGAGTTATGTGCTAAACTGTTACACGTGTCACACAGACGCACCATAATGTTAATTTGCTGTGTTGAAAACAGTTTACATCAGCCCTGCATAACGACACGCAATTTAGTTATTATTATTATTATCATTATTAATTATTATTATTGTTGTTATTATTATCATTATTAATTATTATTATTATTGTTGTTATTATTATTATCATTATTAATTATTATTATTGTTGTTATTATTGTTATTATCATTATTAATTATTATCGTTGGTTATTATTATTCAGTATTATTATTGTTATTATATTATTATCATTATTAATTATTATTGTTATTATTAACATTATTGTTATTATTATTATCATTATTAATTATTATTGTTGTTGTTATTATTATTGTTATTATTATTATCATCAAGGCCACGTAGGTGTAATTTAGTCCACGCATTTTTCAATCAGTAAAACTTATTCATTACGATCCAATAATTTAAAACTGAATCATTAATAACATATTTGATTTTTTTTAAGGACCGTTTTGACACGACTTCACACCGAGAAGTGTCAATAACAAGCGCTGGCACGGATTGCAAAAAAAAACCATAAAACACATCTTAGAGCACCCTGCCTGCACATCCTCAACTGTGACGCGGATTTCCAAACCAACTTTTTGAATATAAATTTTAAAAAAAGGCAATTAAGCAGCTACTTAAAAAAACACGAGACGTAATTCTCAAACGCCGCTCATCGTACGACACGTCTTCGTTTATTGAAATCATTTATTCACAAAACACATTTACAACCATGCATGCTGTGGGGGGGGGAGGGAGGGGAGGAGGGGGAGGGCAAACCCAGAATGAAAGGAGAGAGAGAGAGAGAGGGGAGACGAGATGGAGGCGGCTGTGTTGTGGACTCTGTGACAGACCACTTCACATGACGGATGATGAGTTATTCACACACCTTTTGGTGCAGACGGGGGACGTCGGGAGGGAGTGCGCACCTCAAGCATGACGGGCTCGCGGTGGCCCGGGGGGGGGTGCGCGCGTGTAGGGGAGAGGGGCTCTACAACAACAACAAGGAGGCAGACACGAATCCACACAATATATTAATCTTACAGCGTCCGGCCGCTGGGCTGGGCTGGGCTGGGCTGGGCTGGGCTGGGCCGGGACTCGAGTTGGAAGAAACATAAAACAAATAAAAAATAAAAAATGGCCTGCGTGAGATCCGCGCGCCAGCCAGAGCGAGGGAGCCACGGCGGGCGTGACGCGGCTCTACTGCGACCCGGAGGACGACGACGGGCCCTGGTTCTCGGACTCGGACGGATGCGACGCGTTGAGGAAGTGCCCGCTGGCGCCCACGTACAGTCTGGATCTCATCGGCCACTTCTGTAAGGACACAACAACCCAACCCCACCACCACCCCCACCTGTTAAACACGGCCGGACTGTGTCCTGGGTTTTACCCGTCATCCCGATTACCAGGCTGCGGGTTCACATGGGGGGGGGTGTCAACAAGACGGGGTTTTCTTTTCGAGAAGATTCCTTTTCCACAACTTTACAATAGCTAACCCGTATAAAGGCAACACTGGTCACATATACATGGCCCTTCATCAGACATCATCATCATCATCATCATCTTCATCATCATCATCATCATCATCGTCATGCTCACCAATAGCTAACCCGTATAAAGGCAACACTGGTCACATATACATGGCCCTTTATCAGACATCATCATCATCATCATCATCATCATCATCATCGTCATGCTCACCAATAGCTAACCCGTATAAAGGCAACACTGGTCACATATACATGGCCCTTTATCAGACATCATCATCATCATCATCATCATCATCATTATCATCATCATCGTCATGCTCACCAATAGCTAACCCGTATAAAGGCAACACTGGTCACATATACATGGCCCTTTATCAGACATCATCATCATCATCATTATCATCATCATCATCCTCGTCATGCTCACTTACTTTGACCGGGTGCAGGTACCCGTCGCCTTTCAGCGAGTGCAGCGCCTCCGTCTGCTTGGCGCTCTCCCCCTCCTCCGCGCCTCCTTCCTCCTGCAGCGTCCGTGTCAGGTGGGCGATGTAGGTGGTGGCCAGTATCAACACGTCGAGCTTGGACAGCTTGGTGTCCGGCGGCACGGACGGCAGAGTCCTTTGTAACTCCAGGAAGGCGTGCCGGAGGGTCTGCACCCGGCTCCTCTCGCGCGCCGCGTTGGCCGCCGCCGGGCGGCCCCGGCCGCCGCCGCCGAGCGCCCCCCCTCCGGCCGGGACCGCCCTGCCGGGCCGCTGCACCTCCCGCCGGCGGCCGTCCGGGCTGGGGCTGGAGCTCGGGCTGGAAGCGGGACTCTCGTCCATGAGGGTCACGGGGGCACCGCCGCTGTCCGTTCGGACCGTCTGTCTTCCGACCATCGGGAGCGCGCGCTCGCTAGCCTGGACACGTGGGGACAGCTGGGTTATAGCGGACGTTTCATAAGAGCGTCCACTTCAGCCTATTTTCAGAGATCTACTTTCACAGCCTGACACATTTCGGGAGATGCTTCGGAACTTTTATGAGAGAATCCGTCGTGGGGACTCTCACAAATATTCTCCTGTAACCGGGGGGGATACCCCCCTCCCCCTCCTTCCCCTCCCCGGCCGCGGCAGTTCCCGTGGTTGCGTCGTCCCCCGAATTCGCTACAATGTGATTTATGACAAGTGACGCGTTCTCAGCGTCGTTCGTCGCAACAAAGTTGCCACGCTCGACACGCGCGTGAGTCAGCCCACACGCGTGTCGAGCGCACTTTATAACGCATCCGCATAACCAACCGCGCGGCAGCCGCGTCACAGACGCTCCTCGTCCGTCCGCGGAACGGGGGGCAAGTCGAACCCGGGTACGGGGGGACTCGCCAGAACCTCTCACCGCCGGGACGACGACTAACGCCAATACACACGACACGCATCTTCCGGAGGCAAGTCTGCGAGACAGACCGGTTTCCTAAACACAAAACTCGACCCCCCCCCCCACAACCCACCCCCACCCCCCCCATCCCACACGGGCGGCGTTCGGAGTTTTACCTCTTCTGGAATTCCTTGAAATCGGCCGTCTTGAGAAGCGACATCAAGGCGACTCCGGCCGGGCCTCCTGTCTTCTCCTCCTCCTCCTCCTCCTCTTCCTCCTCCTCCTCCTCCTCCGCCGGCGGACCGCTGAACGTGCGCACCGTCAAGCACAGCCCGCTCCGCCGTGTAGCCTTATAAAGGGGACGCCGTCCGCGCGGGGTCCGCGGGGAGGGGGGGGCGCGCGCGGCCAGGCCCCTCACCTGTGCGCGCACCGGCGTCTCCGCGGAGGAGCCCCCCCTTTTTTTTTTAATTGATTGGATCCACAGAGGAACGGACGGGTCTTTCGTCCCGGACTAATTAATCACAATCCCCCCCCCTCCTCCTCCCCCTCCTCCCCCGTAACCGCGCTATAAAAAAAAAAAAAAAGAGAGAGAAGAAGGAGAAGAAGGCCCACCGCGGCGGAGCGAGGCGCGCGCGCGCTGAAGCCTCTCCTATATAACTTCTCTTCAGGTCTGACAGAGAGAGCGCGAGCCGAGAGAGCGCGAGCCGAGAGGCAGCACCCTTTTCCCCTTTTTTGTCCAACCCCCCCTTTTTAATCCCCGGTACGGGGTAGAGGCTGCAGCCCTCTCCAATTGGCTGCAAACCCAACCCTTTTATTTTCTATATATATATATGTGTGTGTGTGTGTGTGTGTGTGTGTGTGTGTGTGTGTGTGTGTGTGTGTGTGTGTGTGTGTGTGTGTAAAAAAAAAGAGAAAAGGACAAAGTAAACAGGCCTTGGGTCCGATCCAGAACTGCTCTTCGTGTAGTCTAGTCTATCCAAACGCCATTTGCACGAAAAAAGAAGGAAAAAAGAGCACGAAGACAAGTCTGACAAGTGTAAGTCGATATGCAAAACGCCTTGACTGATTGCCAGGCTCTCTCGGCTTGCGAGCTCGTTGGAACGGCTAATAAATAAACGCCAAACGCCGCAATCAACAGGCAGGTATTGAGGAAATTCTTGCGAGGCTCCCAAATTAATCACCCCCTGATTTCCAGGGGGTGATTAATGAAAGGAATTATTCATAACATGTATATCCTCGGACTGTTCTTAATAAACGGTGTTTTTGTAAGGATGGCGTGACGGCGCTGCTCGGGGCGACTAATTACGAGGCAAAGCGAAAACAGCGGCCTTGGGCCTGGGGGGGTTCGGGGTCACTAATGACCCCACGTGTACCGCGGGTTACCCCGTTGGCTCGTCGTCGTGATGACAACGGATACGCCGCGACCGCTCCAGCCGCACACGCCTGTGTTACTCGGCGCACGACCGACCCACTAATTTGAACTGCCATAACCACGGCGGTGAAGAAGGCCGGTCGGCGTCTCGCGGCGTACGTCACCCCCAGGACGCAGGCGAGGAGACGTCACACTCCGGGTGCAAAAAAGCACACCGAGTGTAAATGTGCCACCGTTCAGCGAGAGATGAGGCCTTTGAGGCGCCGATGATTTATATCCCATACACTAAACTGAGGGGATCAGGGATGGGGGGAGGCCCAAATATACAGGCCGTAATACTGCTCTGGACGGCTGCTGGTCCGGACGACGGGGCTGGATGACACGCCAGAGACCAACGTCAGACTGCAAGTCGCCAAAGGGAGAAACGTGAAACCGTGACAGCAAGGACCGCCATTTTTATTTTAATTCTTTTGTCCAATTTAGACTTTATGCTTCTGACAAAAAAATACACGCAGACGCCGCTCGACAAAATGTGGTTTGTGTAACAAGTGAACTGGAGGTAGAGGGGAAAGAGTCAAACCGAACCGTTATAGATGGCGTGTCACGGGGAAGGTGGAAAAATGGCCACCTTTGCAGCACGCCAGAGCGGTTAGGTCATGCCCAGGGTATTTGTGATGGCTCTACGGACACCGGGCGGGTGGATCAAGGACAGCGGCTGTCCTGCTGAGGGTGTTGGGGGGGGGGGGCGGTGAAGGTAATGTTATGAATAGTGGCGGCAAGGGCGGCTTTTGTCAGGGCGACCGAGGCAGTTGTGAGACGTCACCGCTGTGTGTGTGTGTGTGTGTGTGTGTGTGTGTGTGTGTGTTTTCACTGGACTGACATGTTTTTCTCATAGGGTGACGTGGTGGCGGACGGAGGACGTTTCAGCCATACTGCTCAGCAGCCCGGCGCTCCGGGAGAGAGAGCTTTGCCGCTTGCGCCCTGCAACATAAGAGAGAAGAAGTTACGATGCGAAGAACCTGCATTGTCAACACAACGCGCCGCCTTCCTGCGCTTTTACATTGCGGCATTTGTCAAATTGCATGTCAGGGACTTGATTGTGTGTGTGTTTTTTTAATGCATTATTGTTAAAGTTGTTATTTTAAAAGTCAAACAGAACCAGACAGCGCTGTGACAGCTCCGGTCCTTTTAATTATTCTGTGACTGTGACCCGCAGTGGAAGGTGAATAAAACGTTAAACAGAGAAACAGCTGGCGTGACTTGACACACATTAGAGCCGTGTGTCGAGCGCGAAGAAAGAAGAGCCGAGTTGAGAGACGCCGACGATTGAATCGCTCAGAAAAAAGAAAAAAGGCAAATTCAAAATCTCAACTCAGCCTGTGTGTTTCCAGAGTGCTTTGAATTAGGGGGGTTTATTTGTTTCCCGAGCCGTTATTTTCACCTTGCAAGTTGGCTCCTTTTTCCTTTGTTTACTTGCGAACCAAACCGTAACGCGGATCAGGATAGGCGCTTCGGCCTATTAGCGATCCTCAGTAACAGCAAGGGGTCTGAATAGCTTCTCGTTTTTTGGACCGACTCGCATTTAAATATGCCAGAGGACGGTGTGGGGGTGTAATGGGTCAATTTCAAGCACTGACCGTCCCACAACTGGAGTCAGCAAGAGAACAGGGTCAGTGATTGAGGACGGCCTGTGTGGATTGTCAGTACCTCCTCGCTGCGCTGTCCAGTCGTGGGGGAGGGGGGGGTGGTCGGACGGCGCTTTCGCGGGGGGCCGTAGAGACCGCAGCGCCCTCCTCTTCTGCAGGATGGCGGTATGGCTGTAGCAGTATCCAGGATGTGGACTGCAAGCCACGTCTAAGTCAGCTGGAATATAAACAAAGCCAACGCAGCGCGCGCACACACACACACACACACACACACACACACACACACACACACACGACCACAGAAAGCCATCCAGCAGCACTCAGTGTGGCAAAGACAAATATGTTTGCAGATAAAATTGTGATGAGGGTCTTTTGCAAGTTGCCACATAATTCAAATAGCACTTCCTCTCAGTGGTTTCCATATTTTGCTGAAAAATTAGAGCAGGTTTGTGGAGGTGGCTATTTAGCTGTAATGTGGTGCTCCACCTTAATGGACCTTAATGACAGATCCGTGTGGCTATTCTGGGGTGTAATCAGGAAGACCGTGCAAAGTGGGAAAACAGGAATGTCCAGAAAAAAAAAGAAATCTGTAGTGACGCTTTAAAAATACTGGACACTTTAAAATGAATAAAAACCAAAGTCATGTAGCCATGCATTCAGTTCAGAACCCCCCCGCCCACCAAAAAAAAGGAGGAAAATAAACCCAACAACCACTATGTGGTTGAGTGATTTACTTGTTAATGGATAGCTGATGAACTTCCCGGTCACGAGTCGCTCATCTTTCAGTCGGTTCTTGGCCTCTTTCGACGCTTTCCAGTTAATAAGGAATTGTCTGCATAACTCACCGATTTCCTTTCCATCGAGAACCTCTAGAAAAATACAAGACATACACACACACACACAAAAGTACAGAGCGCCATTAAATCATGAGGCGGTGGGTAAGGCCTAGTTAGGTCAATGCAGTTGTCTGGATTACGGTGCCACTCATTGGGGGGGGGGGTGAGGTGAGTGTGTAATATTTCACCTAGTCTTCGGCACACAGTGATCAGGCGGTCCCTGTACTTGGGTTTGTTAGAAACCGGGTTTCCGCTCAAATCCACTCGGTTTATCCGCGGCCACTGGCTGAACACGTCCTCTAACTCCTGAGGAGAAACCAGTCGAGAGACATTTCGAGCAGAATTCGCCACTGTTGAATATTTTCTGCCTGCACACGATTTAAATGCAGACTGGGCCGCTTACTTTTTATCCGCGTGATGTGAAAGTCGTGCGAAGATAATTACTAATAACAAAACTTTGTAAAGGCAAGGTGAAAATACAAAGGTGAGCGCAAGGGCCAATGGAAAATGCATAAACAAGACATCAATCTGTTTTAATAAACAGTGTCGCCGGTGTCGTGTAACTACGAGTTTTCCCCCGGGGCGGTGTGCGCCGGCTCCTCCGGCGAGTTGCCTGCAGTTGTATGTTTATCTAAAGGCACATTAATCCAACCCTGGAAATATGAATACTCTCTGGACACGCTCTGATTGTTCATTGCCTTCCTGTCTTGGCCAAAGCGCTTCCACTTTTCCAGCTTGTGCCGCAATCAGTTCAGAGGGGACCCCTGAGCGCTGTGCGCTCCGAGGCTTTGATAAATGATCGTGTCAGGGCCGTCACTCAGAAGGGCCTCACCGAAGAGCAGCCCAGCGCCAAATTGCCCCCCACGCGGGGGCGTGCAGAGCAGCACGGGCTAGATGTTTGCTCGGCTCGGCTGGCTCTGTTCACTGGACTAATGATGGGCCAGTTATGAACCTGTATTTGACCAGGGCTTCGATTCCCCTGTCCTCTTTGCCCTGTGCACGGCTAACGGCCTCCGAAGATACTCCCCATTTGTCACCCTGTCTGACTGCCTGTCATAATCTATTTTAAAAATCCATAATGTTTCCTCTGGATTCTGCCCAAATTGTGCACAAGGAGGGATTGATCCTTTGGGGCGCTTGTCTTTGCAGGATCAATAGTGGCAGCCGGGTTGTATAAATTATAGAAGATATCTGGGAAAATGAGAGCTCCCTCTGACACGTGTACGGCAATTACCTGCACAACGGTTCTCGGCAGAACACCGGCGCGCTGAAGGAAAAAGACTTAGCGTCAATGTGCCGTCCTAGCGCTACACGCCTGTGAGAGGGAAGACAAGGACCGAGCAACGTAAAATTTGAGGCATCGTGCCATCGGGAAGGAGTCTGGGCCATTTTTCTTCCAAGGTCAACATAGCGACCAGAACCCCTATCTCTGCTTCAGATGCGTCTCTTGTAAAGTTAAGCATTGGCGGCGCTGAGTATCAAATGCAGAACTCCAAAGCGGGGCGAAAAAAAAAAACAGCCTCCCAAGGAAGGAGAGAAACTTGTGCTTGTTTAAAGCTGTCAGCGAGGGAAGTCTCCGGGGACCGGCCTGCTGATTTGTTGAATAATTCTGACCCTGTGCAAATCACGGAGACTGGGAACCTAATGCAGAATTTGCAGGATTTGATTCTTTAGCACCTAGTTCAACACCTCATTTCATACAACGGTGCAGAAGGCGTGCGGCGGAGCAATAGCCACGTTAAGCTAATCACCTACTGTAACAGAGATTGCGCCGATTTAAATGCGCAGTGTTGCACACAGACGCTGTGACGTGGTTACATTTCCCAACCCGGTGACTACCGCTGCGATGTTGGAAGAAAGAGTGAAAGTCTCAAATGGCAACTGGTTGCAGGGGCAGTATATGGTGAAGTGAAAAAAGACAAGATGTACCTCTATATCATGCAGCTTATTCTCGGCAGCAGAGAAATGCTGGAGCTCTTTGAGGACCGCCAGATCCTTGATCTCGTCGGTGTTAGTGTTATTAATATTCAGGACACAAAGAGACTCCTGCAGGAAGACATGTTTTGTCACAATTATGTTTTAGACAAATGAAATACTTCAAAAGCACACTACTATATTGCTAGTGAAGATGTCTAATACATACCAGTTAAAAGAACTAGTCTATGCAGGCGGATCGGTCGAATGCTAAATCCATATTTACGCTGTACATTAATTCTGGATACGCATACTGGAAAAAAAGACACTTTCCTAAGCTTTCTGCCTCTGCAGCAGTGGTAGATAAATACAGAACAGTAGTGTTTGTTTCATTCTTATACAATATCCATCATTTGAAAACAAGTAAAACTTAGTCTCGCAGCAAAACAGTGGGCAGTCCAAAGTAGACTCAAATGACAGTAATGAAGGCTGAGGGGCAACTTAAAGCTACGATCCTGAAGCTTTAAAAGAAAGAAGAAAAATGGCCGCAAATATCCGGATCATGAACACGTTTGTCGTAGCTCATTATAATGATTCCTATTCAATAGAACTTTTACTGGGGGAAATGATAAGCCTAGCGCTGTACATCTTCCCCACTGCGGCCAATTGTGGAAGTAGAGGCAGCTAGCGACAAGTCTGGAGAGGAAGTCAGGTTGTTATAGCTAATAAATGGATATGGCAGACTAGCCTCATAGATGACTTATCATTACAACGTCAATAGCCTCAATACGTTTTGTTGTTTTGCTTCAATGACGAGGAAGATGCTGACACAACAACAATGGCAACTCTGGTTCATTAGTGGTCAAAAACTACTACAGTTGCTATTGGTGTGTGTGTGTGTGTGTGTGTGTGTGTGTGTGTGTGTGTGTGTGTGTGTGTGTCTGTCTGTCTCTCTCTCTCACTCTCTCTCTCTCTCTATCTATCTATCTATCTATCTAGCTATCTATGTTGCCATCCCCTCTTATGGCTGCTAATTTCTGTAGAATTCTGTAGACTAAATATCAGCACATGACATCTTCCTCTTTAGGGTGTATGTCTGCACGGTTATAAAATACTAGGCTTATTTCCAGGTGGGATTCTAGATACTCCTGTGGCTGAATTTCATTTTGGTTTGAAGTTCTATAATGGCACATTTATAAAAAGCTGGAACTCTTTACATTTGCACAGCAATTTCTTTAATTATCCAAATAAGCAAGAAGCTGAGACTTTTGGTTTGTTTATCCATGGCCTGGGCAGTAAACGAAGTAAACAGACCTAACTGATTTGTCAGGGCAGACTGGGCCACAGAGGCCTCTTTGACATCATCAAACCCAGCACAATATCGCTTTTACATGGATCACTGGCCTCTAAGAAATCTGAGATTTTACGCTGAATGTGATAACACTCCATATTGGAAACAACACACATACGTACATACTAGTGTGGTAAAGGGAGTTAATTATAATGGCCTTTGACGTTAGGCCTGGTTACACTGAGGTATGTGAGATAATGATTATTATTCAGTGGTGAAAAAAATCTTTTTAAAATTAGAGAAGCTTCCAACGTTAATTTGTGAGTTTGGGCCACCTTGAATTTTCTCACACTAACTGTAGTTTGACCCACATTTTGGTAGTGGGGTATAAACATGGGTCTTACAGCAAGGGAGAGGAGGGTCCTGGGATCGAGGAGTAGCTTTTCCCCTGGTGCCAACCTCTGATTCTCCAGATGAAGCTCCTTAAGACCCCTGAGCTGCTCTAAGCCCTCCACCACAGTTATGCTGTTCCCGCCGAGATACCTGTGTCACACACACACACACACACACACACATGCACTAACCTAAACCTCTGCTTAATTGTCACATCATGAAAACAATCAATCCAGCTCATCCACTCACAGCTTGGAGAGGTTCTGCAGGCTGGAGAGGTTCTCCATACAGTATATGTTGTTGTTCTGCAGGTACAGATGGGTGAGGTTGGAGGCGAAGCTTAAGTTGCTGATGTGTGTGATCTGATTGTTGTACAGGTAAAGAACTGTGAGGTTCCTACACATAGACAGATCATCCTGGAAACAAAAAAACAAAACAAAACCCAACAACACTGAATCTCATAGAACTCTGTAGATGCTAAAGTGAGGCACAAAAGGGTGAAAAAAATGCGCCGGCGTTTTAGTGTTGAGCGCAACTTTGACCGGCCACTCACAATATCCTCAATGTTCTTGTTGGAAAAGTTGAGGTGTGTGAGACTCTTGAGGTACTGCGAGAGGGAGCGGCTCCTTCTCTTTTTGAAGTGGCTGCTGGATTTTGCAATCAGATCCATGCTCAGACGCACCATGGCGGCCGGTCACAGACGCTGCCTCAGAGAGGATCCTTTTCAGCTGCAGCCAAGCATTCAGCCCACAGCAGTGACTAGAGCTTTCTGTTGGGGGGGGGGGGAGAAAAATAGACACCCAGGGGCCAAAATACACCATAGGGACGGGACACGAGGGAGGGGAACAAAAACTGCTACTCTGTCACAAAGATATTTTCCCCAAGTGCAAGAGAAAGTCTTTTTGACGTCCCCTAACTTCACCGCATTTGATCAGAGATTCAGCATAGAGGCTTTGCATGGTCTGAAAGCTGACTATTAGCCCAGGATTAGAGGATAATGGATGGCAAAACTTTTACTTGCTTTCCAGCAAAACAGATAAGGGGCCAAAGGTTGAATGACCTGCTCAATTTGTGGTAATCAGACTGGTCTATTCCCTAAAGAGGCTTTCGCTGCCCCCCCACCCCCCACCCCCACCCCGGTCTCAATACTCACGGGACGCGCTTATTGGGCTGACCTGACATTGAGACACCAAAGCCTGCATCTCATTTCTAACCCCCAAATCAGAAATCATTACGCCCCCCCTCCTCCACCCCCCCTCCCTCGCGATCACACGTAAGCCACAGGCGACACCGCGAGCGTGCGCGAGGAGGGCAGAGAGACGTGTGACAGCGGGTCTTTTCCACACTTGATCTCGGGGCCTCGGGTCGAGGTGCGCTGGCGAAGGTCACGGATCGATAGCTTCGGAGCAGTGCTCTCTGAACAGCACCTCCGTCAGGACCACCGGGGGATTCACCGAGGACAGTTCATCATAGACCCCCCCTCCCCTCCCCCCCCTCCAAAATAGGGTAACACACTCATCACCACGTGGGCGAACACACATTTAGCGATAGCTTGGTACACTGTGACGGGCTAAGCTAACGCAGACAACAAGCCTCGCAAACGGGCCTTGAAACGCGAGTTTAAATGTCAAAACGCTCGCTAACGGTTAAAAACAAAAAGCCGACCTTCTGTGAAGCTCTAAATCGATCCGGCGAGCACGGTGAGACGGCGAGCACGGCGGCGGCCGCAGCAACGAGGGTTAGAAACAACCGGAAGCGGTTTGTTTGGAACGGTTAAAACGGTTGCCATGGGGACCGCGCTCGAGACGGCGGCCGCAGCAACGCGGGTTAGAAACAACCGGAAGCGGTTTGTTTGGAACGGTTAAAACGGTTGCCATGGGGACCGCGCTCGGGGGGGGGGGCCGCTGACGGCGGAAGACTAACCGAGCGAACGGTGCGGGGCCAATTTTGTATCCCCTGTGGAATACGCACCCCTTGTATTTAATCAGAGCGAACCTCGGTCGTGCGGCCGACAACGTTTCCAATCCGCGGTATATTTCGCTACTTGAGCAGTTTACGCCCGAAAAAAGCGGGCGAGCGACGGGGGGGGGGGCAGAGCGCGTGGGGTCCTCTCCGATTCGTGAGGCAAAGTAAAAACCACGGGGGGGCACGCGAAACACGTCGCGACACACAACGCGCGCGGGAGCCGCGCGAGATTGGATACAAAGTAGCCGCGTTTGCAGCGTTCTTTTTTGTTTTGTTTTTTTTGACGTACGGCTAATTTGGGTTCAGGGTAGGGGAAAAACGTTGGCCCGGTTCGCCGGTTTTTTTTGGAGAGCGGCTCGGATTTGTTCACGTAACAAATGAATTTCTGTTTCTCTCTCGCGGATTCGGCGTAACTGGATCTAGAAAAAACAACGGCGAGAGGAGGCGGCGGATAAATCACGGGCCGGGCGAGAAATTCCCTGGCTCCGTGTTAGGCCGCTAAGCCCCTCTAAAATAATTCATCCTAATAAGCGGTAATAGGCAAGAATAACACACGAGATTCCTGTATATAAACCCCCCCCCACTAAGTACCATTTGGAATTGTGATAAATGTGGGAGTTATTTCCCTTTTCAAAGTCGGAACCGCTCGTTCTTCGTCAGAACTCCTCTATTATGCGGGCAACTCATCCAACGCGTTTAAAGGCGTGACGCGCAGGAGCCCGATTCACCCTAAAACGCAGGTTTGCGGGGGGTCTATGCGCGTGCACGGACGGAACCCCCCCCCCCAACATGTTTATCATCTTCTGGTGTCCCGTGCTTCTTCAGGGTCCGGTTTGCAGCCGGGCTCCTTCCCAGCGTGACCTCTGCAGCGTTAGATGACGTCACGGCCGCGGCTTTCCTGTGACCGAGTGACTTCGCTCCGCTTCAGCCTTGCAGGAGCACTTGGCAGGGAGGACATGTAAGAATGTCTCCTATTTAAACCCTCCCAGAGGGGGGTGGGTGGGGGGGTGGGTGGGGGGTTAGCGCCCCTTCATCGCAGCAAACTGCTTTGGGTTAACTCTTCTAAAAAGCAAAGCAAACACAACATCTCGGCACATTAGCAGAGCCATTAGTTTAACGGGGCCTAAAGCCGTCCAGAGATAAGTA
>JAJHIY020000876.1:40000-49904 GCA_022114975.2 Lampris megalopsis | reverse complement strand
ACGACACGACGATGTTATCTACCTGAGCTCTCACTCCCTCTCTCTGTCTCTCTCTCTCTCTGTCCTCCCTCTCTCTCTCTGTCTCTCTCTCTCTCTCTCTCTCTCTCTCTCTCTCTCTCTCTGTCTCTCTCTCTCTCTCTGCCTGAGCTCTCTCTCTCTCTCTCTCTCTCTCTCTCTCTCTCTCTCTCTCTCTCTCTCTCTCTCTCTCTCTCTATCTCTCTCTCTCTCTATCTACCTGAGCTCTCTGTCTCTCTACTCACCTGCAACAACTCAGCACCTCATTCCTCACTCTGTTACTTCCACCCAGCAGTTAGTTCGCTTGTTGTTTGCCAGGTTGTGCCAGTGCATCACCTGTGCTCTGTTATTCCCGTCCAGACGTTCTTCCCGTTTTCCCGATTACTACATTTTCTGCTGTCTGGGATTCTGTTCGTTGGTGTTTGAATCCTGCCTGTTTACTCCTCCTGATTTTGCCTGTCATCTTTTGGGTGTTTAACCCCGCCTGTTACTCGACCTTTTCTGGCTCTCAGTTTTGAGTCTTTGCCAAGTCTGGATTTTTTTTTGTGTAAGCGTCTACGTGACTATACCGCTGTTTTGAATTGTTTAATAAACAGCCTTTACATTTTTCCGTCAGAGTTGTTGTCTTGTGTTCGAGTCCATAACCCCTTGCCTGACCCTCAGGGCTGAATTGGAGGGGGTAAGCTACGAAGTAGCGGTACGGCGGAGGAGGAAGGGGAGCAGACATTTGGGGGAGTGGGGTGAGGGGGTGGGATTGCCAGCATGTGAATGATGATCGTTTTTGTCCCCTGCATTTCGGCCCAGTGTTAGAACTGATGGGAAGATCTGCTTTTATGATGGCATCCGTCCTCGTTCAATTGAACACGATGTTCGTTTCACCAACTGCATTTCTCTTTTGGACACGTTAAGACGACACAAAAATACAAACTCCCATCACGGCCATGTGCCATATAGTACCCTAATCTTGCAGTACAATCAGATGAGGTATGCGACATTTCGTGTGGAGTGACAGAGAGGTGAATCAGTTCATCTGGACACAACGTTTTGTCCAGATGAACTGATTCGACTTTCTGTGATTTCCCTACCTGGATTATTGAGCATGCACGAAGACGTTTTGTATGGCGGGACTCACATCAAATGGCAATATGACAGGACAGTGTGGTCTCCCTCGGGAAGCTCTTCTTGCTCACGCACACACCATTCTGGCCATTGCCTCCAATGCTCTCACAATGTTCTCCGAGGCCCCTTACAACACGAATCCCTTTATCACAGTGTGGCGATATATCAACCTTAGCCTCTCAGCATGGATATGTCCCACCCAGAGCAACCACCCATCCTCCTACTTTGCAGCACTGATAATACTCTAGGTCCACATGCCTCCATTTATCACCTCTGTGTACAACCCTCTCTGAATGCTGAACACGAGTAAAAAACACACAGAAGCTGCGGCAAGATTCACAAAAGTAGAGCCAGACTAAACCTTCCAGCTTTCAGACTCTGGCTTCCGCCTTCATGAAATTCGACTTTGTGAGATTGACAACTGCTGTTTATTTTCTTTCTCTCTCTTCTCCTCTATATTCTGCGCTAACCTCTTCATTTGCACTACTGATTTCGCCATTTTCTGTGCTTAGATCAATTATCGCTGGATTCATTAGTTTTCTTTCTAAACAACTCTTGGGTTTAGTAGGCAGCCTTTCGTTCCTGGTCTGTTTGCTGGCTTCGAGCTCTGCCTAGCTTAGCAATTAGCTGTACTGCATTTGCAGTCAAAGCAGCCTCGTTAAAATGATGGTGTGTGTGGTGACTGTTCCGCAGTTACAGATAGTTTGTCTGTACGAGAGAGATGTGTCTGTGAGTTAGAGCAGAATCTTTCGGCTAGGATTACATTAGATGTGACGGGCGTTCCAGATAGTCCCGGGCCTGATAGCAGACCTGCTATTGTTAGCACTAGCTCAGCCTCATCGGCAGATGTGGCAGTTTGTCTCTGTCTGCCGGCGAGGGAAGGCTCGCAAGAGCAAGCCACCAGTCATGCGGCCTGGTCTGCAGTCACCTCTCCCAACTGCAAACCGGTTTTAGACACTCACCAGCCCTGTTGGTAGTCCTACCAGCCACCGTGCTTCTCCCGCTCCTGTCGACAGGGTAAAGCAGTGCACGGTAGTGATAGGAGACTCCATTACCCGCAATATAAGATTAGCTTTGCCAGCCTTGGTTCACTGTTTACCCAGGGCCAGAGTCTCCGACATAGAGAATAATCTGCTGGCATCATGGAGGGAGAATCAGAAAACACAGTACCACTACTTTTAGCAACATTTTTATTCATGTCAGCACCAATAATGCTAGGATGAAGCAATCAGAGATCACAAAAGCCAACCTAGTCATAACACTTGAGTTTGCTAAAAAGATGTGTTGGCGTCGATTAATTGTCTCTGGTCCCTTACCCGTGAAGGGTAATGATGAGCTGTACAGTAGGTTCACCTCAATGAACCACTGGCTCGCTTATTAACTGTAATGAGAAGGGATTCAGTTTTGTTCATAACTGGCCTTCTTTCTGGGGCCACCGTTAGCTGTTGAAAGCCAACAGCATTCACCCTACTGGGGGCGGCACTACTCTTTTGTCTAGCAATATAGATAGCTGTCTACGTTTAGTTTGACACTAGGGACTTATCATTCATCAGGTCACAGGTGATTAGAGAGCCTGCTAGGTTTAAACCTAGTGTGGCTGTGGAGTCACCTAGTTTAGTTAATATGTCTTATCACGGAATTTCTCATAGTGTAGATTATCCGTAAAGCCTTTCTGGTGCTTGTTGGTACTTTTGGGTTCACTCAGTCTGGTCAAGAGTCGGCTCATTGCAGTGGTAACAACCTCAATTTGGTTTCGTCTAAAGGGATAGCTGTTTCTCGTCTGACTGTCTTGCCAACCACATCTACTGTATCAGATCATTTTCTCATTAAATTTGAAACATTATTGGCCTGTCCTGTTAATGCCAGGACAGATGTAATTGCCACTTGCCACACTGGTCCATCCATTGTAGCTGCATTTGGCCTACAGCTGCCTGAAGTCCTGGCTCCTTTCACTGTAGAGACTGACTGTTGAAAATCTCACTGGTGACTTAAATGTGGCCCTCTCTAGTCTCCTCAATTCAGTTGCATCTCTACTAGCGAAACTAGGCCAATAAATAGGTCTACGCCCTGGTTTAATGACAAGACGTGTGCTCTTAAGTGGGCCAGCAGGAAACTGGAACGTAAATGGTGAAAATAAAAATTGGATTTTGTTTTTTGTTGTTGCCTAGCTTAGCATGAATGTTTATGGAAATAGAAGCGTGCTTTATCTGCAGAAAAATCAGCATATCTCTCTCACTTAATCAATAAGCATAATCCCAGATTAATCTTTGACAGTGTAGCTAAATTTACTAAAAAGCAGCCATCTATTAACTGCTCACAATTCATGGCCCATGAGATTCTAGACTTTTTCTGCAATAAGGTTGATGAGATCAGAAACAAAATTAGTTCTTCAACTCCCAGCTATTCCTGTAGATCCTGTTTTACCAAATTCATATCTATACAATTAGTCACTGATAGTCCCTGTTATTACAGCTTTTGAGATTATCTCTCTTGATACCTTGACTGAGCTCATGTCAGCTTCTAAACCAACTACTTGCCTACTTGACACCTTACCAGCAAAACCTTTTATTTTTTTATTTTTTTTTAAGTTTTTTCCCCCCTTTTTTCCAATTTTCATCCGGCCAATTACCCAGCTCCTCTTGAGTCGTCCCGTTCGCTGCTCCACCTCCTCTCCGCCGATCCGGTGGCGCCCCGACCAACCAGTGTAGCAGCAAAACCTTTTAAAGACCTCTGGCCTTTCCTGGGATCTACAATGCTAGACATTGTTAATTTATCACTTACTACTGGCAATGCTCCCAGCAGTTTTAAGATAGCCATGGTCAAACCTCTACTTAACAAACCACACCTCAATCCAGGATCTCTTCATAACTATCGATCAGTCTCTAATCTTCCATTCTTTTCTTAAGTACGAGAAAGAGTTGTGTAACAACAACTTTCAATCCATAAAGAAGAAAACCATCTATATTAACATTTTCAGTCAACTTGCAGGGCCTGTCACTCCACTGAAATTGTTCTAACCAGAGTGGTGAATGATCTTTTAAGAGCCATGGACTCTCATTACACTTCTGTGCTTCTACTACTAGACCTCGGTGCAGCCTTTGACATCATTTATCACTGTATACTATTAGACAAAAGAAATTTTAATTTTGGTGTCTCTGGCCTAGCTCTCTCTTGGCTTAAGTTCTACTTATCCGGAAGAACACAGTGTGTCTGCTATAATAATATTACATCAAAATTCTCTGAAGTTAAATATGGTGTACCTTAGGGCTCAGTTCTTGGCCCTCTACTTTTCTCTCTTTATAGTTCGCCTCTTGGCCACATTATACACAGTCATGGAATAAATTTCCATTGCTATGAAGATGATACTCAGCTGTCTGTGCCTATAAAGGATGATGAAAGTACTCAAATGACTAATTTAGAGGCCTGCTTGGCTGCTGTGAAAAATTGGATGTCACTTAACTTTCTGCTTTTAATTTTGGAAAAAACTGAATTGCTGGTCATTGGCCCTGCTACACAGACATTAATTTGATCAAGTAACAACAAAAATCGACAACTCTGTGATTTCACAATGTGTGGCAGCCAAAAATCCTGGTGTTATATTTGATCCCAGCATTTCCCTTGATAAGCACATTAAAGAAATCACCAAGACTGCCTTTTTTCACTTGCGTTACAGAAGTAAAATTTGTTATTTTCTCTCCACGGCTGACGCAGAGACACTAATACATGCATTTGTTTCATCCAGACTTGATTACTGTAATGTTCTGTTCTCAGGTCTGCCACATTCTAGTAATAAAAGTCTTCAGGTGGTTCAGAATGCTGCTGCCAGAATCCTAACTGAAACTAGAAAATTTGACCATATTACACCAATTCTTGCCTCCCTTCATTGGCTTCCTATCCAGGTTTGATCAGACTTCAAGGTGCTTTTGCCGACTTATAAAATCCTAAAGGGCTTTACCCTGTCATACCTGTCTGATCTTCTTGAACTATATAGTCCATCTCGAGCCCTTCGCTCTAAAAATACAGAGCTCCTGTGGGTACCCAAAGTTAAAAAGAAGTCAGCTGGTGGCAGGGCCTTTTCGTATCGAGCCCTGCGCTTATGGGCTAACCTGCCTGCTGCTGTCAGACAATCAGCCTGTTGAGCCCTTTAAATCCAAACTTAAGACTCATCTTTTTGCCTTAGCCAACAATTAGTTACCTTTAAATTGAGTGCTTCAAAACCTGTACCCCATGGTGGATCGGTTTCTGCCTCAATGAATTCACAAAGCTCTGTCCTGCTGACAAGATTATAGAGTATAGATCACTGACTCGCGCAACGGTTCGTTTTTCTCTCACATGTCTTTTCTGTCTCTGAACGACGTCTTCTCCTGTCTCTTCTACCATGTATGTGAATGGTGCGATGTGAGTCTCCCCTGTGTGCACATGCAGTCTGTCTTCCTCCCAGGTCTCCATGGTGACGGCGGTCCCTCATCACATTCTTTATATGTCTTATAAATCCATTATAATTTTGTTATCCACTTCCAATGTTGTGTCCTTCTCCCTCTCTGATGTGTGACTAATGTTTTTTCTTGTCTCTTCTCCAGTGTGTGTGACCGGTGTGATATGAGTCATCTCTCTTGTGTGCATGTGTAGTCTGTCCTCCTGCCAGGTCTACATGGTGATAGTGGTCGTGTGGCTCAGGTCCTGGGCTGCTCTGGTGGCATCTGAACACTGCTTGGCGTCGTCCTCATCATATATCTTATAATTCCCTTACAATTCTGTTGTCCTCTTTCAATGTTGTACTGTGTAAATTGTGTTTAATTCTGTACACACAACATCCTTTGCAAATCTGTCCACCCTTTTTTTTCCTCCCTGTTAAAGGAATTTGTTCCTTGTCCGACGCGAGGATCCAAGGACAGGGTGTTGTATTGCTGTAAAGCCACCTGAAGCAATTCTGTAATTTGTGATATTCAGCTATACAAATCCAACTGGCTAGAAACACCACTTATACGACTTTTCCACCACCAGCGTTAAAGGCGTAATCTGATATTTCCTACAAACAAGGCATGGCAGCCATTGCTGTCTCTGACTGCATGCCATCTCTGAGTGTTGGCTACCTCCATCCACTTTCTGATGAAAACTAATGGATGCTCGATTCATGCACGTGTGGTTCACTTTTGTTCGGCATTTTATTTTTACACTGGCAGACGCCGAGCCACAGAGACGAGCGGGTGGAGTAACATCTCGCATTTGCGTTTTCGAACAAGTCGATATTCAACACCACGGCGGTTTTAGTATTCCAACGGGCTGCCAAACACAACTTTTCCACAGGTTTTGAAGGTGTCTACGATACCGCAAAACTTTGAATTGAAAATGCATCATATCTGTCAAGCTGCCAAGCATAAATTATCCTTAAGAATTGCCTTCAAGGAACAGTGAATACATGCTCCAAGAACCGAGGGAGACCTCATAATTTCCTCTTGGGGATAAAATGAAAACTTTAATTAAGTTCGGGGTCACTGGGAAAACAGATATTGAAAATTCTTGTTTGAGGGAGGGAGAGACTGTTGACGAGTTTCATGCTGTTCTGCCCTGCGCTAATAGGAGAAGATTTTTATCCCTGAATCGGAATACAATAGAAAAAAACAACAAATTAGAACACAAAATACCACATCTCTCAACCATTTCAATATTCCAACTAAAACAAACTCCCGGGTTAAGCAACAGCTGTACGTCAGCATTGAGGATGCAGCAGGTATGGGAAGTGAGGAGGCAGGAGGAGGAAGAGGCAGGGTGTCTTGGTGCACGCTCAATAATCCAGGTAAGAAAGTCAAAGCAGGCTGAATCGGTTCATCTGGACACAACCTTTATTCACAGATACGTTTCACCACTCATCTAAGTGACCAGACTAAACCGACTGCAGGTACCCCCACCCTTATAAACAATACAGTGGCTGTAGGTATCCCCACCCTTATAAACAATACAGTGACTGCAGGTGTCCCCAGTATTGTTTATAAGGTTGGGGACACCTGCAGTCACTGTATTGTTTATAAGGGTGGGGTACCTGCAGCCACTGTATTGTTTATAAGGGTGGGGGTACCTGCAGCCACTGTATTGTTTATAAGGGTGGGGATACCTGCAGCCACTGTATTGTTTATAAGGGTGGGGGTACCTGCAGTCACTGTATTGTTTATAAGGGTGGGGGTACCTGCAGTCACTGTATTGTTTATAAGGCTGGGGACACCTGCAGTCACGGTATTGTTTATAAGGGTGGGGGTACCTGCAGTCAGTAGAGACTGGAGAGGTCACTTCGATGAGGGACGAAACGTATCTGTCAGTAAACTTGGTGTCCAGATGAACTGATTCAACCTTCTTTGAGAAGGCGGGGTGCGGTGGACTGATACAAAAAGTGGCCGGGCTTGTTAACGTTTGACAAAACTACCTGTGAGACGTCAACGCAGGACCCAGCTGACGGTATCCGACCAGGAGACGTTCACACACGCACTAAGGCCCTATGAAATGCTGCACAACACCAGAAACGACGGGGCTGCAATGCAGCAGCGGCAGCCTCAGCTGTGCTGGCGACGAGTCTCCTGGCCCTCGTACCGGCGGCTGTGGATGATTTATCATGCTGGTTTATGAGACGGGACAAGGCGAGCACACGCTCACCGAGTTGGTGGAATCCCGGTCTTGTTTTTCCTGTCAAATCCAGTGTCAGATCACACTGGGAAATACCGAGTGAGGGCCCATACCAGAGCAAACGTGTAGGAAGAGCAACGCACCGAGTGCAACTTCGCAGAGCGGCGTCTCCTCCAACAGCAATCCCATTTATCTAGCCAGGCTCTGCAAAATATGCAGATGTTCAATCTGCAACGAAATGGCCGAAAACTTTACGTCACCATTTATTTCCAGAGAGTTGTTCACGTGGAGGAGAGGAGGAAGCACTGTGGTCCAGGATTCATGCAGAGGTGAGGCGACGGAGCCAACTGACAAGTATGTTAATTGTTGTCCATATTGATCCCCGTGGGGCAATTCTTCCTCTGCATTTAACCCATCCTAGCTGTGTAGCTAGGAGCAGCAGGAAGCCGTGCAGCGCCCGGGGACCAACTCATGTCTTTCTGATGGTGGGGGAAACCGGAGCCCCGGGGAAAACCCGCCGCAGACATGGGGAGAACATGCAAACTCCACACAGAGGACGACCCGGGGTGACCCCCAAGGTTGGGCAAAGCCGGGGCTCGAACCAAACACCTTCTTGCCGTGAGGCGACAGCGCTAACCACTGGGCCACCGTGCCGCCATATCGTCGCTGTGCTTCGAAGAAGACCCTTTCCGCTGAAAGAAGACCGCTCGGCGTTCTGCAGGGGAGCCATTCACTCCATCAAAATGCACAAACAACGCCTCTGTTGTTCTACACCATTAAGCTCAACTGTACATTTCACATTTCAATTGACTGAATGAGTTCACACATCTTAATAATAATAATCCAAACAAACAGCCGAGATACGGCGGCATCCATTCATCTCGGCCACGAAAGCCGTGAAATGACAAACATAATTAATTTCATGGCTATCTATCTGAACCGCAATGTCGACCAAGAAAAGCAAAAGAAGCGCCCGGAAACGCATGTACAGCTATTGAACCCCAACGCCGTCAGAGATAATTGGAACTGTTGCTTGTGCAGAATGACAAAACCCATCGCTCCGTTCGCAAGTTTATCAAATGGCAAACATGATTATTGAAAAAAAGAGAAAGAAAGAACACACGCAGAATAAACAAACAGCCGTGTCTGTTGGAATGCTGAAGTACATGATGCAGAACAGCTGCGCTGAAGCGGTCCGCGGCCTCGCCAATTCACGAAATACCGCCCCGGTATTATGACAGTGGAAATGACCTTTGACTGAAAGAGCAATAACGCTGCTCTAAATTATTCATCGTATGTAGGTCACCTCCGATAAGGTGTTCAGAGTGTGTGTGTGTGTGTGTACAGGGTGTCGGTGGGGGTTGCAAGCGCATGGGGAGGGGGACAAGTGCATGCTGGGCCGCTGGACAGGTTGAGTCATGGCGCTCATCCCTGCGACTGGGCTGCGTATCGATCAGCTGACTGTGGGCCGCCGCCTGACTGCGGCCGGCGACCCTGGCGCCGCCGCCGCCGCAGGGGTACAGGAAGTCCCCGGGCTACGAACCACTTCCGTTTTGCAGCCTGTTCTTAAGTCGAACGTGTATGTAAGTCGGGACAGTTGTCTACAGTTCACATCTCGCGTCCATTAGTCAAATGTTTGTCTTAGTACACGGTATATATTTGACCTAAAACGTAAATATAATAATGCAGTAATACTAACAACTCTAACTACAGTACAGTAGTTATAACTGAGACACTGAATGTGTGTATAGATGTAAAAAATGTTGGTAACACTTTAGTATGGGGAACGTAGTCACCATTAATTAGGTGCTTATTAGCATGCAAATTAGCAACATATTGGCTCTTAATTGCTCATTATTACGTACTCATTAATGCCTTATTCTGCATGGCCTTATTATACAACCAGTAAGCCATTAACTATGAGTTTTCCCTCTATAACCTCAGAAGTATTGCTTATTAGTAGTACCATCTCAATATGCTTTGCTTAGTATGGCCTTTATAAGGTGGTAGTACCACAAGAAGAGTTATTCTCCCTTACTAACACTTAATGAATATGCTCTGTTCTTACATAACAACACACAACACTACAAGAGTTCATAGTGTTACATTACTGTACATTAAGTTTCTGTTGCTTAGAATATGTTCCCCATACTAA
>JAJHIY020000876.1:0-35000 GCA_022114975.2 Lampris megalopsis | reverse complement strand
GTAGACATGTATGTTCCATGTCATCATAGTAAACATGTATGTTGCACATCATCATAGTAAACATGTATGTTCCATGTCATCATAGTAAACATGTATGTTTCATGTCATCATAGTAAACATGTATGTTGCACATCGTCATAGTAAACATGTATGTTCCGTGCCATCATAGTAGACATGTATGTTCCATGTCATCATAGTAAACATGTATGTTTCATGTCATCATAGTAAGCATGTATGTTACATGTCATCATAGTAAACATTTATGTTACACATCATCATAGTAAACATGTATGTTACACATCATCATAGTAAGCATGTATGTTACATGTCATCATAGTAAACATGTATGTTACACATCATCATAGTAAACATGTATGTTACATGTCATCATAGTAGACATGTATGTTCCATGTCACCATAGTAGACATGTATGTTCCATGTCATCATAGTAAACGTGTTACACGTCATCATAGTAAACATGTATGTTACATGTCATCATATAGTAAACATGTATGTTCCACATTGTCGTAGTAAACATGTATGTTACATGTCATCATAGTAAACATGTATGTTACATGTCATCATAGTAAACATGTATGTTACACGTCATCATAGTAAACATGTATGTTACACGTCATCATAGTAAACATGTATGTTACACATCATCATAGTAAGCATGTATGTTACACGTCATCATAGTAAACATGTATGTTACACATCATCATAGTAAACATGTATGTTACATGTCATCATAGTAAACATGTATGTTACACGTCATCATAGTAAACATGTATGTTACACGTCATCATAGTAAGCATGTATGTTACATGTATCATGTCTTTTATTCACTTTATGATGTGTTTTGATTGTGGTGACTACTGTTTGCAAACCGATTTGCCCCTCTGGGACAATAAAGCTGATGCAACCCAATGAGACAGCATCTATAGTACAGAACGTCAGTTTGAAGGCGTCCAGTCAGGACACGGTGTAAATAATATGTACCTTCACTAGTCAGCTGAAAATATGCAGTCGCACAACTAGGCTCGCCTCCAATTACAAGTTGAAGACGGTGATCCTGTATCGCTCTGTGCACAAAGAAGGGGCGGCACGGTGGCCCAGTGGTTAGCGCTGTCGCCTCACAGCAAGAAGGTCCTGGGTTCGAACCCCGGGGTTGTCCAACCTTTGGGGTCGTCCTCTGTGTGGAGTTTGCACGTTCTCCCTGTGTCTGCGGTGGGGTTTCTCCGGGTGCTCCGGTTTCCCCCACCATCAAAAAGACACGCATGTTAGGGTTAGTACCCCTTTCTGTGCCCCTGACCGAGGCAATGGGAAAAGAACTGGAGTTGGTCCCCCAGGCGCTGCACCACGGCTGTCCACTGCTCCTAGCTACACAGCTAGGATGGGTTAAATGCAGAGAGGAATTTCCCCACGGGGATTAATAAAGTATCTCGATCCACTGTCTAAGCCGCTTATCCTGACGAGGGTTGCGGGATGCTGGAGCCTATCCCAGCAGTCACTGGGCGGAAGGCGGGGAAACACCCTGGGCAGGTCGCCAGTCCGTCCAAGGGCAGACAGACATTCACACCTAGGGACAATTTAGTAAGGCCGATTCACCTGACCTACATGTCTTCGGCCTATGGGAGGAAACCGGAGCACCCGGAGGAAACCCACACAGAGGATGACCCCCAAGGTTGGACTACCTCGGGGCTCGAGGCCAGGACCTTCTTGTTGTGAGGCGACAGCGGTAACCACGGCGATAAAGTATATCAAAATCAAAATTCACACAACAGATGTGCTTTACTACATACACCGTGTCCTCCCTCCTCCTCTGTGCACGCGGTCCACAACTCGGTTAGCTCCCCAGCATACCCGCATGAAACGAAACAAAACGCCGCCGACGAGAACGCTGCCGAGATACCGGGCTCACATCCCCCACACCTTCCCTTTCTTCTTGCCGCTCCCGTCCTCTGTCGTATACCGCTTTGTATGTTTCCTCACTCTCGACGCGCTTCCTCACACCGCATCCTTTCCACCCTTTCGTCTCTCCGCCATTAAAGACGCGGGGTTTTTTTTCCCCGAGCAGCTTGATAAACAGTGCTGCGAGTGCGGCTATTTCTAGACTCGTAGTAAACACCTCTGTTGTCGTACTCCGCTCCTCGTCTTCCACGCAGCTAGGATGGGGGCCTTCTTCCCTTACTCTCGCTGCAAGAGCTTCCACAAACACAAAAGCAACAACGAGAAAGATAATTCCCAACGGGAGTCGTTCTGCAAAACATTCGAGGTATTTCCCCCCTTTGCTTTGGCAAGAGATGGGGATACAGGTACAATGTGCCGTGGTTCATTAATGAGAGTTAAAAAAAAACAGATCAAAGATGAATGCCGGTGGTCTGTGTAGTTCCTCTTTGACTTGAGGATTAGAGCTGGGGAATGTTCATAGCTGTCTTCACAATTACACTGAGGCTAATGGAAGCCGACGCCGTTAATCTTCTCGCGTTGGCACCAACGCATGTCTTCTGCGCCGCTCCAAAGCTCTCGCTGGAGCGAGTTGCGCCTTATGCGGCAGCAACGCCACCCATTCACACACTTTCAATACGTTATCCTCTATGAGAAATTCCACGGCATTTACATTCTACTCGCTTCGGATAGCATGAAAACCAAATGTGACGCTGGGAAGGCCGACTGACTGCATGCTCACAAATTCGTCCACCCTCCAAATGCAGAGAGGACTTCGGCGACATGGCTCGCTGTGAACGTCTGCCAGCGTTGCCACATCCCAAGCCAGGATTCGTCATCGTTGGCACAAACGGCGTAATTTCCCCAAACCGGTTAACAGTCGCTCTTTATACACAGCCAGAGATTTTAGAGATGAAATGAGCTTCACTCTGTGCAGATGCACAGACATTTGTGCAATCATTGTGATTAGCTACGCTGTTAGAAATGGCCGTCTGAAAACTGCCGGAAAAGAAAGCGAGCGCCGGTTCTCAAGTAAACCGGATCGGTGTGAGAATAAAATGGTTAGCTCTAATTCATTTGACTTACACGTGACCTATTTTCCTCGTCTGTCTGTCTTTCTGTTACTCGTCCTGTCCATCGACCTATTAATATATCCAGTCATCTGTTTTCCACCCGCCCCCATGCTTTTGCTTTAGTTTTGCTCTAATGATCCCGTGGCTGTAGTGTGAAACAGCGGTGCATGAATGAGCATGAATGCCCAGTCAAAGTGACCACCTAATTGCCGTGAATTACCCAGCTCCCTGTGGTCATGGTGGTAATGACACTGGTGTTGGTAGTGGTGGTGGTGGTGGTGGTGGGGGGGGGATTTCTCATGCCGAGAGGAGTAATCATCTCATGAGGACACCTCAGTATCACATCTCATCATATTTGAATGTGGCACCTGGCTTGGCGCTTTTGCAGCTGAGCACTGTGCGATAGCCATTTTGTTGTGCCTTTTGAAATGCACCGCTGTCATTGATGTGTCGACCATATCTTAAGAATGGGTTGTGTAGCCAGGGATGACAGAGTGTGTTTAATGTCTCGGTTTCCGCGTTTGTGATAAGGGCTTCTACCAGCCACAGCCACACAAACACATCGCCGCCTCGGCGAGAACCACTGAAATGATCCGCGTGATGAGAACACATTGATAAGTGTGAATTTAATTGGGGGTTTTTGAAGACCCTCTCTGGGGCTGTCCCCACAAGCCCATTTTTAACACAGGGGAAAGAAGATTATATTTAGCATTCCACAACCATGAGCGGCAGCATGGTGGCTCCATGGTTAGCACTGTTGCCTCACAGCAAGAAGGTCCTGGATTCAACCCTGGGTCCTTTCTGTGTGGAGTTTGCATGTTCTCCCCGTGTCTTCATGGGTTTCCTGCAGGTGCTCTGGTTTCCTCCCACCATCAAAAAGACATGTACATGTTAGGGTTAATGCCCCTGTCTGTGCCCCTGGGCAAGGCAATGGGAAGAAGAACTGGAGCTGGGCCCCGGGTGCTACAGCTGGCCACTGCTCCTACACAATAAGAGGGGCTACATGCAGAAAACACATTCACTGTAAGAATACAACGTCAAATAAAGTGGCTTTCATTTTTTTTTCATTCAAAAAGTGATGCTTGATTTACAGCGAAGATGGAAAAACTCATCTCATGGCATCGCTGTGTTAGTCTGCTATCCGTTTTGGCTAAGCAGCTGGCCCAAACAGATCCAGATTCTGGATGTGTGAGTGCAAAACATTGTGGGTATCATGTGCCCACGAATGGGCGAATCACAACCCAATTGCCCCCCCGGAGATAAATGAAATATTCTGCTCCTGATGAATGGAGCATTGGATCGTGGAGGCTTCTGCTGGCCCCGGCCGAGGCTGGCATTTGAGGGAGAGAGAGCGAGACAGACGAGGGGGTGCACGCAGAAAGACGTGTCTGGCAACATCATTGTTTGCAACGAGTCACCTGAAGGATAAGCATCTCTCTTTGCAAGTGCGCCTGCCTACCCGTTGGCCCCCCTTGTCTTTCTAGAAGGTCCCAGATACCTCTGCCAATACCTTTTCCACGAGCCTGACAGGAGAATAAAACGCCTGACACGGCTAGAAATGTAGTGGTGTTAGCTTCACAAAGTGGAACAATATGTGATATTGTTCATTCCGTTGACTGATACGGCGTTTGAGACGTGGGTAATTTCTTCTTTTTTTTTAAGTCTTGATTGCTTTTTCTACATCTCACGATTTCGCTCATTTCTTTTCACTCTCCTCGCTCATCCTCCACACTGAGCCGCTCAACAAAAAAAAATTACTCAGTACACATATCACACTCCCTGCTGTTAAAGAAAGATTAGAGAGGAATGGATTTTAAAAAAACACGTGGGCACACACACAAACACACACACACACACATTCATAAACATACACACACATACTTGCAAATCTATACTTGTGGGGCCCCCTCATTGACTAAATTCATTTCCTAGCCCTTAACCCTAACCTTAACCACGCAAACTACATGCCTAACCCTAACCCCTACTCTAACCTTAACCTAACCCTAATTCTAACCTTAACCCTAAAACCGAGTCCTAACCCTAAAATAGACCCTTTTCCTTGTGAGGCCCCATAAAATGGCCCCACAAGGTAGGTGGTTTCTGGTTTTTCTATTCTAATGGGGTCATTTGGGCCCACACATACACACACACACACACCCCTCTCAATAATCAAAACTCCACCCAAACCTAGGTTGTCGTGAAGGACAGCCCTGTATTGTTCCACTCAAACATTTTTTTGGGCCTTCGCCCCGGGTATCTTGAGGTATATCTCAACAATGTGTCGCTTGCCACTGAATGCTCTGCGGTTGGCTGGATGCAGAGCTGACTCAGATCTTGTTTCTTTCTTCTTAGTTTATTTTCTCATTCAAGTACGTGGGATTGAATTCACCACATCCTTTATCATCTTTATGCACAGTTAAACATCATGCCACCACCAGCCATTACACTCATCACTCTGTCTTACTGATGTTGTCAACAGAAACTTTCCCGAGTCCCTGCGGCAGCTGAGAGGGGTCGACACTTGCACTGCAAACCCTGAGTCATTGTGTTTGGCGAGAACACTGAAATGAAGCACGATGGTCTCCCAGCCGTAGCGAGAATTCGGGAGGCAGGTGGGAATTGAACCTGGGTTCCCTGCACCACAGGCGACTGCGCTAACCAGTCAACTAAAGGGTCCGACCTGTTAGCCAAGGGCTATTAAGTCTACACATCCGTAGTCATTACACTGTTACACTACTACCTCCCCCCTTGGGAAGCACATCCCCCCACTCCAGCGTACCCATTCCCTCGAGTCTCTGAGTGCATCTGCATCCCACCGCTGCCAATAATGTAGTGGTAATTCAGGGTGCAGCCGGGAATTGAACCCAGGCTCCCTGCATCACAGGTGACTGCGCTAGACAGTCAACTAAAGGGTCCGACCCGTAAGCCAGGGGCTAGAGAGTCTAGTCACCCGTGGTCCTTACCACCCTCCTTCAGGAAGCGCGTCCCCACACTTCAGCGTATCAGCTCCCTCACTTCCGATGGCCTCGCGGTCTCACCATCCCACTTTTGACACCAATGTAGCGAATTCAGGGGGCAGCTGGGAATTCAACCCAGGTTCCCCGCATCACAGGTGACTGCGCTAGACAGTCAACTAAAGGGTCCGACCCGTAAGCCAGGGGCTAGAGAGTCTAGTCACCCGTGGTCCTTACCACCCTCCTTCAGGAAGCGCGTCCCCACACTTCAGCGTATCAGCTCCCTCACTTCCGATGGCCTCGCGGTCTCACCATCCCACTTTTGACACCAATGTAGCGAATTCAGGGGGCAGCTGGGAATTCAACCCAGGTTCCCCGCATCACAGGTGACTGCGCTAGACAGTCAACTAAAGGGTCTGACCCGTAAGCCAGGGGCTAGAGAGTCTAGCCACCCGTGGTCCTTACCACCTTCCTTCAGGAAGCGCGTCCCCACACTTCAGCGTATCAGCTCCCTCACTTCCGATGGCCTGGCAATGTAGCGAATTCAGGGGGCAGCCGGGAATTGAACCCGGATAGCTCGGAACACGGGCAACTATGCTAACCAGTCAACTACAGGGTCCGACCCTTGTTGACTGCTGCTCATTTTAAGTCAGACACACATAAAAAAATGGAAAAAAAAAGAACAAAGAAAAAAATGTATAAGCACACACACACACACACACACACACACACACACACACACACACACACACACACATCACGCATGTTACATTTGATAGAACCAGCAGGCAAGCTGAAGGCTCCCAGCACACGCCATTATCCCTCTCTGTTCTGCCCAGAAGATGAGGGCCAATTCTGGCTGTATACTCCAATCAAATTTTAATTAGCCTCCCTTCTCGGGATCTATTCTAGCTTGCTATTGGTTGTAGGAGCGGGGGATATTTGCCCCCCTTCCCCAAATTCCACCAAAAATACCAATTCCACAACCACCCACACACCAGCAGCCCTCGCCCCGTCTCTCCTGTCTGGCGCAAACAGTCCACACGCCACATTATTATTCAGACTGCTCCCTAGCCCGAGCCTCTCACTCACTCCCAAACAGACCTCCCCCCCGCCCCCACAAGCACACAGGAGGACGCATGTACAGTAAATCCATGGATCACTCCAGGGGAGCCCGCTTCATTTGAATAAACGCGTCTCGTAACACGTCAGGGGCCGCGGCTACCCGTGACGGGGGCACGCGGGAGCGCGGCGTTAACCGAAACGCACGATGCCTGCTGCAAAGAGCTGCAGTTCACGGTCTTAAGGGAAATATAGCCGCCTCGTTTCCAAAGCGCAAGGTGTTGATGGCGCCCATTAGTCTGTCTGCCTCTGATGAGGCGCTATACACTGATGGAGCGCTCGCAACGCCGGGACACGTCAGCACACTGACTGCCGCAGCCGCTCCCTGGGCTTTAATGAATGCTTCTGCACAAATAAGAAAGCAAAATGTAGATTTTTCCACCACCACCCCCCCCACACACACACACACACCCCGCCTCCCACGGCTTAAGTTATGCTTTGTGGATGGGAGGGTCAGATTGAAATAAATTGCAGTGCAGAGGAGCTCGGAGTAAGTAAAGCTTTCAAGCGAGAGCGGTGGCGGGGAAGTGCAAAACGTGTTATTTGTCCCTCCAAATTGCCAACAACACAACACCCGCGTAGTCTCGGAAAGTAGCGAGCGCTTAACGACGCCGGCGGGCACGGCGGGAGGTAAAACTTAACAATCGTTTGACGCCAGTCAGCAAATGGAATGCAAATCAACCTGATGTGACCTTATGCACAGCGAAGCACTTTCAGTTCCTCACATTAGAACGCGGCACAGACCTCGAAACCCGGATCTCCGTACCCCCCCCCCCATGATGCAAGACCCGTTAACTGATTCCCTGTCCTTGAGACAGAGTGAGTGTGTGTGTGTGTGTGTGTGTGGGGGGGGGGGTTAACAATGTCTTGGGTGGGAAGTCATTGGTCCTGATAGTAAAATCAACTCTGGACCGCCGTGAGGCAGCTTGGGCACCTGTACATCTATATTCGAGCCCGGAGGGGTAATTGCTGCCAGGTGCTGGACCCCAAACGAGCGTGTGATTGATCTGGATCGATGCGGTTCACACTTTCACTTATACTGGAGGGTAATGCACAACAGAGAGCAACGACAGGAGTCAGCTTTTTCCTATAGGGCGGAGGGATATCTCCCCCCTCGCGTCCCCCCACCCGCTCATACCCAAACATATGAATGCTTATCAGTACTAATCAGCACTCTACTTTAAACCGGCCGTGTCACAGACGGAACAGACTGAACAGACTGAACAGAGAGAGAGGAGGAGAAACGAGGAGGAGGAAAAAGAGAAAGAACGAGTAGGAAGTACATGAGCAACTGCCGTCCATCTGTTTATACTCCTCCATCAAGGGTCTCTAGTGCTGTGCCCTGATTAAAGGAAGTTAAAGTTACAATTTTGCGTGTCTGTGCACGTGCACACACATGCACGTGCACGTGTGTGTGTGTGTGTGCACGTGTGCATAAGCAAGGTTTCCTTAGGAGTTATTAAGATTGGGGTAATTTGGGTGGAGGTTTATTATGGGGTCCATTCCAGGGTCAGTTGCAGTGGGTGTCATTCTGTATGAATGGCGATCATTCACACGTTGCTGAAATGACTCTCAGTGTCACTTCCCCAACAACCGCAGCACAACCGCAGTACAACCGCAGCACAACCGCAGTACAACCGCAGTACAACCGCAGCACAACTGCAGTACAACCGCAGTACAACAGCAGTAAAACCGCAGTACAACCGCAGCACAACTGCAGTACAACCGCAGTCGCAATTACAGCACAGCCGACAATGTACAGCAGCACCACATCAACTAACTGGAGCTTCACCCGATGATGCCTCCACAACTCTCTATCTATCTATCTATCTATCTATCTATCTATCTATCTATCTATCTATCTATCTATCTATCTATCTATCTATCTATCTATCTATCTATCTATCTATCTATCTATCTATCTATCTGTCTATCCATTCCTCCCTCCCTTTATCCATCCATCAAACCATCTGCCCCTCCGTCCATCTATCTATCTATCTATCATCTCATTATCTATCTATCTGTCCCTCCCTCCCTCCATCCATCCGTCCATATATATCTATCTGTCCATCCCTCCCTCCCACCGTCCGTCCGTCCATCCCTCCCTCCATCCGTCCGTTCATCCCTCCCTCCCTCCGTCTGTTCATCCATCCGTCCATCTGTCGATATATGTCACTCCCTCCCTCCATCCGTCCGTCCATCTATCCCTCCCTCCATCCGTCCGTCCATCTATCCCTCCCTCCATCCATCCGTCCGTCCGTCCGTCCCTCCCACCGTCTGTGCGTCCATCCATCTGTCTATCTATCTATCCATCACTCCCTCCCCCCTCCCTCTATCCGTCTGTCTGTCCCTCCCACGTCCATCTATCTATCTCTCTATCATCCATCCATCCATCCCTCCCTCCATCCATCCATTCATCCCTCCGTCTATCTATCTATCTATCTATCTATCTATCTATCTATCTATCTATCTATCTATCTATCTATCTATCTATCTATCTATCTAGTTTTTGGAGGTAGTGTTCTTCCTGCTTTGTGCAGTAGTGCAGGTTTGTGTAAATGTAAATATCATTCACAGATGCAAAGCCACTGAGGGACAAGAGACATTCTGCCCGTTTCCAGGGGAGAGGGAGAAGGGGAAGTTGGGAAGTGAGGAGGGAAGAATGTCGACTTACCATTTTGTGCGGAGTCGCCTGGACGGGAGACATAGGAGAAAGAAAAAGAAACAACAAGAGATACATCAGTTCATACAGCAAACAAAACTGTTTCCAGAAACAGAGACCGCTCCTCACAGTGTTAACATGAAATACGTCGGCACAACAGAAAACAAAACTCCAGAATGGGATCATTACTGGGGATTAGGGCTCCTGATAAACTGATCCCCCAGAAATTACTCTCAGCACAGATTTGTAAGTGACGTTGTGAGGTAAAGCCGGGAGCAGACAGTAATAGTAATGTTGTCTTAATTTGAGGGGAAAAGCCCGGGTTTAAAACAAGGACGGATTTTGGGATTTAACTTCAGCGATCTTTTCCCAAATAACATGTGAGCCACTATGTAAGGTACCTTTCTGTATTCGGTGAGACTTGTTACTTAGAAATGTCTGTAATGTACAGGAGTGACCTCGCTCGCAAGAGGCCAAGCTAACATCAGGTCACGGCTAAACAAAAACCCAATCGCAATGATAGATTCAGTCATGCATAAGTAATAATCCTGCAACTCGGAATAGATGAGACAACTGTCAGGCACATAAGACAAAGCCGAGTTCTCCACTTCACACTGCCCCTTGAGAAAAGGACACAGCATGTCAACCTGTGGCACACGACTGGCCGTCATACAAGAGGACACGAGGGCCCGCAAACACAGGCCGCAGACTGAGATGGGCCGCAAGAGACACGGCAAGAAGACGAGCAGATAAAGGCAGACAGAGGGATGGACAGAATGAGAGCACAGGGCGGGGTGTAGCTCACGACGGGGAAACAAAAGTCAAAGGAGCAATGGCCAAAACAAGTAGAACAGCGGTCGGCAGAAAGGGGAAGGGAGCCGGGCGGAGTTACTCAGCAAAACAATGATCATCTAATCTCAGGCAACTTGCAACATCATCAGTTAAGTAGCAGAGACTTGATGGTCCTGCTGTACCCAGTGTGTGTGTGTATGTGTGTGTGTGTGTGTGTGTGTGAGTCTGTGTATGTTTGCAAGCATGCATGTGTTTTTGTGTGCATATGCATGTGTTCGTGTGTGCACATGCATGTGTTTTTGTGTGTACATGCACATGTGTGTCTGTGTACATGCATGTGTGTTTGTGTGTGTACATTCATGTGTGTTTTTGTGTGCACATGCACGTGTGTTTGTCTGTGTACATGCATGTGTGTTTTTGTGTGTACATTCATGTGTGTTTTGTGTGCACATGCATGTGTGCTTGTCTGTGTACATGCATGTGTGTTTGTGTGTACATGAGTGTGTTTGTGTGTGTGTACATGCGTGGGTGTGTGTGTGTGTGTGTGTGTGTGTGTGTGTGTGTGTGTGTGTGTGTCTGTGTGTCTGTGTGTGTGTACATGCATGTGTGGGTGTGTGAGGCTGGTAATAGGAAATGCCTGCTGATCCGTGCAGCCAGTTCAGTATCAATTCAGCATCAGTTCAGTATCAGTTCAGCATCAGTTCAGCATCAGTTCAGTATCAGTTCAGTATCAGTTCAGCATCAGTTCAGTATCAGTTCAGTATCAGTATCTGCAGCCTGGCCTCCACTTTCTAGCTCCAGTTCCATAACAGGGAGAACCACGTCTAGCCGGTACTAGCCTTGTTTTCTGTCCAACGTTCAAATAAAGAGGCAAAAAAGTTGTAATAAACACACATTAGAAATACTGATTCTTGTTTGCCAGGTAAAAACTCTTCATTAAGCGTGAACTGAATCCTTGTGAACCCTTGCTGTGGCAGGCGCTAGGTGTGGAAATGAACACGATGCTGGGGCGCTGGTAAAGCAGGTCTCTATCACAGTTGTCCCAAGTAAAATTTGGTTTTCAGAGCAGTAGATTCACCAGTGCATGTGAGACTTCGCATTTTCAACTTCAGAGTGCCAACTCTTCAGTGTATCGCGTCAAGGCCGCCTGCAGGATTTTCTCTGATGGCACAGACAGATCAGAGAGGTTATGTAACGTCACATAATCAACCGCAAATCCGACTATACCTTTAGTCCAGCCAAGACGAACTGTGGTGACACTACTACTACTACTCCTACTCCTACTACTACTACTCCTACTACTAGCACTACTCCTACTACTACTACTACTCCTACTACTAGCACTACTCCTACTCCTACTCCTACTACTAGCACTACTCCTACTCCTACTACTACTACTCCTACTACTAGCACTACTCCTACTCCTACTACTAGCACTACTACTACTACGGAGCCACAATACTTGAACTGGACAGCTTCAGCTAAAGACCAGTGCTGCACGAGAAGCTGGGCAGTCGATCTGCTTACGGCACTGTGAATTCAAGTTTTACTGTTTAATGAAGAAATGATTTGATGTTAGAATTACACAGTGTGCTGCAAACAGGGTCCGAAATTAACTTTTTGGCTTACTGGCCGAGGGGACTGGTAGATGAAAGAATCTACCGGCCAAGCGTATTTTTTACCGGCCAAAACAGTCAGTAGCCTTTTTTTGTGCCATACATACGTTTTCAGTACATATCAATGAGAGAATAAGGTATTGTGTTGAATAAAAGCTTTTAAAAATGTGACAAGAGCAGATCTGAAGCAAAAATATTTTTATGCAGAATCAGTCAATGGTTAAATGATAAAATGTTAAAAGTATGATTTCATGTTTCATTTGCCGTAATACTATAACTACTCGAGTGCTCAACATGCCCATCCCTAGTCCCAGACTATTTCTCACTCTACAGCAGCCACTCTCTTTGCACCGTCCATGAAGTCTGGCCTCCTGCTCCTGACAGAGTCTTGGTGCCACAAATCAGCAGCACTGGTTGGGTCATACTCCCTGATCTCGGGAGATGACAGCTGCACCATCAGTAGATCCCAGAGGGTGTCTTGAGTTGAGGTTGGACCGCCAGTCAGTTTTAACCTGTTCCATGGCGTTGAAGCTAGCACACAGCTAACGTTAGTGCAAGTTAGGTGTCACATACTAGCGCTAGCTGGCTAATGTTAGCTACAGCCAGCGCTTTGTTTACGCTGTATAAGGATATTTTGAGATGACAACTAAATTCAATTACTCGCACATCCATTCGAAGTCGGAGAGTGGTCTGGCCTTCTTGCCAATGGCATGCACAGTCCTAAACATGTTCTGCATTCTCATGCTGGTCTGCTCGGACATGGCTATTAGCACCTTTACAGAGGACAGTGCAGGAGAGGCTCCGATTGAGCCCGAGAGGCATTCATACAGGTAACGTGACATCTGGAGGTCTCATGTTCCTTGATGTTTTCTACCTTCATTGTCTTGTTACCGATGACAAACGAATTGCTACGGTTTTTGGCATACTGGCGACAGACGGAGCAACTCATTATCGCAGTCTGTGCGTTATACTCCAGCCAGCCTCTCGCAGCTCCTTTATCTTCATACCTCCACTTTTCACTAAACTTTATTTTTTTCAGTTTGGTGGTGGTGGTGGTGGCTTCTTCCTCCTCTTCGGGGCACGGTTGTCTTTCTGATGGTGGTTTTGCGTCTTCTAAATATCGCCACGTAACTGGTGTTGCTCGCTAACGTTAGTTAAAGAATAGAGTAGGCTAGTACCGAGTTTGACGGGTGCTGCTGTCGTTGTTCCTCTCGAGCGTGTGTGTAATGTTACCCGCCAGTAGCGTCTAGCAACATTCTAATGCACTTTGATTGGTTAATTTCTGTTATTGTTGTTGCTATGTTATTGCTGTTGCTAAGGAGAGAGAGCGAGAGAGATGAGGGGATTAAGTGGTTGGATTTCACTTTTTTTGTTACTCGCCATGTGGCGGGTAGGCCTCTGAGATTTACTCGCCAGTCAGAAAATCTACTTGCATTTGGCGGGTGGCGAGTGTTAATTTCGGACCCTGGCTGCAAATAAAGGTATCAGCGTTATAATTGTAAGCCTACATTATTTTGTCATTAGCATATCAGCCTACAATGGCATAATTAACTTGACTCTTGTGCAGGACAATTTTATTTATTTATTTATTTTGAGCATTATGCCTATAGGCTGTGTTAGTTACAGTTCTAGTTGGGAATTCTCACAAGATCATCAATTATGAAAATATTACCACGATGACAATTATGAAAATGTTACCATTATGACAATTTAACACGTGTAATGTTCACATCAACTCACATGAAACAATGTCATGATTGTTGGGAACTGAGCAAGACTTGCACCGCTGCATCATCCTTGCAGGTATCAAATAAATCAGAGGGGCGGGGGGGGGATGTTGTCACATCATCCAGTGCTGTAGATCATATAGTAGCGAGCCCAGGCATACAAGCTCGGATTCTTCCAGAAACGTCATTAATCTGACATTCAACTCGTGTGCATTCAAGGGCAAACTCACACACAAGTATCCTCCTGTTCACCTCGCACAAAGTATGCTCCTGTTCACCTCGTATAAAGGTGGCAAACTGACATTAACCAGACACGGTTATCAGATTCACATGGACCACTTAACGACCTTTCCAGGTCATCATCCCCCTGATCACAGGACCAAGATTTAATCTCATCTCCACACAAGAAAGAAACTCTTATCTCACCATAAGATGGAGATGGGACAATGACTTGAACTGACCATTTCAAGTCTCTCTCTCTCTCTCTCTCTCTTTCTCGCTCGTGCTGCCTCTCTCTATCTATCTCATAATAATGAATTACCTTTGAACTTTTCTCCCCAATTGTACTTGGCCAATTACTCCACTCTTCCGAGCCGTCCCGGTCGCTGCTCCACCCCCTCTGCCGATCCGGGGGGGGGGGTGCAGACTACCACATGCCTCCTCCGATACATGTGGAGTCACCAGCCCCTTCTTTTCACCTGACAGTGAGGAGTGTTGCCAGGGGGACGTAGTGCATGGGAGGATCACGCTATTCCCCCTAATTCCCCCTCCCCCCCGAACAGGTGCCCCGACCGACCAGAGGAGGCACTAGTGCAGCGGCCAGGACACACCCACATCCAGCTTTCCACCTGCAGACACGGCCAATTGTGTCTGAAGGGACGACTGACCAAGCCGGAGGTAACACAGGGATTCGAACCAGCGATCCCCGTGTTGGTAGGCAACGGAATAGACCGCCACACCACCCAGACACCTGGGAAAGAAGTATTATTTACAAGTATTGCTTTCTCGTTAAATGTCTATGTTATATGGTCTGGAGACAGAGGCACTGATGAAAAGACAGGAGGTGGAGCTGGAGGTGGCAGAGATGAAGATGATAAGATTTTCACTGGGAGTGATGAAGAAGGACAGGATTAGGAAAGAGTATATTAGAGGGACAGCTCAGGTTGGACCGTTTGGAGACAAATTAAGAGAGGCAAGATTGAGATGGTTTGGACATGTGTGGAGGAGAGATGCTGGGTATATTGGGAGAAGGATGCTGAGTATGGAGCTGCCAGGGAAGAGGAAGGCCAAAGAGGAGGTTTATGGATGTGGTGAGGGAGGACATACAGGTGGCTGGTGTGACAGAGGAAGATGCAGAGGACAGGAAGAGATGGAAACTGATGATCCTCTGTGGCGACCCCTAATGGGAGCAGCCGAAAGTAGTAGTAGTAGTAGTAGTAGTAGTTCTCGTTAAATGTGAAACATTATAGGCCTGTCCAGTTAATGTCAGCGCATTGATCCCTCCACTGTAGCTGCATTTGGCCGGCAGCTGCCTGAAGCTGTACTGTATTGTTTATAAGGGTGGGGGTACCTGCAGTCACGGTGTTGTTTATAAGGGTGGGGGTACCTGCAGTCACTGTGTTGTTTATAAGGGTGGGGGTACCTGCAGTCACGGTATTGTTTATAAGGGTGGGGATACCTGCAGTCAGGTGAGACTGAGGAGGTCTCTTAGATGAGTGATGAAACGTTTCTGTCAGTAAACGTCGTGTCCAGATGAACTGACTGAACGTTCTGTGATTTCTCAGCTAACACTACTCGGTATTTGCACGGCATTTCCCCCAGATGACACCGCCTTAACCATTTCTGACCTTATTTCAACTTTTACCCCCACCCCAACTCTGGTCCTCACTTAAAACCTAACCGGTAACCTTAATTCTGATCTAAATGTAGTGTCAACCCCCGGGCAAAGCGGAGTACAACGAGCATCTAGGGAGGATTTGAAGGCTTTTTATTAGGATTTGATAGATTTTCCTGCCCAGCTGTACTGATGACACATGCACAGATTCACCTGCACCTGCCTTTACCTTTGTTCTTGTATATAGTATGTATTTTTTGTTTAAGCGTCCTGCACCTTGCACGGTGCCACTGGCGTAACTACCTGTCAGGGGCCTATGAAAGAAGACATTTTTCTGTTTGCCGCTTAATGGTCTTCTGAGACGGGGAGCGATTGGCACACCTAAGTAATTCATTTTCAATGCGAGGCGAGCGGGCAGGTAGGTAGGGAGGCGCGGGCAATCCGTCAGGCGGAGCAACAAACAGGCGCGACCCTGTGACACCGTCGCGGTCATGCTCGTTTTCATGCACAGGCCCGCCCGCCCGCCCGCCCGCCCACCTGGCCTCCGCCAGAGCTGAATTGTCTTCAACTTTCTCCTACGCGAGGCGGCGTGTCGCCCCACAAAACGGACGAGAGACTGATCCTCGCCGTGTGTGAGCTCCCTGAGATATATGACTCCTTTCTAAACGGGACGTATCAAGATGTTTGATGGTTGGGGAGCTCAGGCTGTGGTGGTGTGAGTCCAGGGCAGGCTGGCAGATTAGTTTCGATAAATTTGGCGCTTCGGCTGCTGTTCGTGGTGCTGATCAACGATTGGTTTGCAGGATGGGAGTTGCATGGTGACTGTTTCCATGGTGACATAGCGACTGTCTGTTTTACAATTGTCTGGAGTGTTTATGGCGGCACAGTGGTGCAGTGGTTAGCGCGGTCGCCTCACAGCAAGAAGGTCCTGGGTTCGAACCCCGGGGTAGTCCAAACCTTGGGGGTCGTCCCGGGTCGTCCTCTGTGTGGAGTTTGCATGTTCTCCTCGTGTCTGTGTGGGTTTCCTCCGGGGCCTCCGGTTTCCTCCCACAGTCCAAAGACATGTAGGTCAGGTGACTCGGCCGTACTACATTGTCCCTAGGTATGAATGTGTGTGGGCCCTGTGATGGCCTGGCGGCCTGTCCAGGGTGTCTCCCCACCCTGCTGGGATAGGCTCCAGCATTCCTGCGACCCCGATTGGGATAGGCGGCTTGGATAATGGGTGGATGGACGGATGGATGGATGAAGTGTTTGTGCATGTCTGTGCGCACAAATGTGCGCTTTTGTTTGACGCAGGGGGATCAAAATAATGTGCATCCGGGCTAATCACAATTATGCTACACCACAGCAAGGTGCCCAGCCCACATAGGCTTAAAACACTATTCCCAGAGTACAGTACAAGCACAATTATTTCATAACACAAATTGCCCCGTTAATAGATTCCCAGAAGCTCCCACACAAGATCACAGCAGAATCACCTACACAACGGCTGGCCACAGCAGAGTCGAACAAGCGAAAACCTGCAGACGGAAAATGTGGCAAACTGTATAATTTGATCCATACGTGGAGTTTGTGGGAGACAGGTGGAGCACACCCCCAGTGGCTGAAATATGTCACTACAATGAGTCTAAAATGTCAATCCATTATCCAAATCACCTGCTGTCAGGGCCACGGGGATGCTGGAGCCTATCCCAGGAGGCACTGGGTGGCGGGCGGGGAGACACCCTGGACAGGCTGCCGGGCCATCACAGGGCCGACACACACACACACACACACACATTCACACCTAGGGACAATGTAGTACGGCCGAGTCACCTGCCCTACACGTCTTTGGACTGTGGGAGGAAACCCACGCAGACACGGGGAGAACATGCAAACTCCACACAGAGGACGACCTGGGACGACCCCCAATGTTGGGCTACCCCGGGGCTCGAACCCAGGACCTTCTTGCTGTGAGGCGACCACGCTAACCACTGTGCCACCACGCCCCCGGGTCTAAAACGTGTCCAATAAAAATGTTTTTTGATTGTGTGCATGTGTGCACACTATCGGTTTGATGAGCGAGTATATTTCATAGTTTCCAATTTAACACGACATCAGCTCACCTGTACACTGTTTGAAGAGAGTACATGGAAACTGAAGGCCCAACAGTGTGCCATAAACACACTGATATTTCACTTCTCACACGGTCGCCAGAGTGCTTCAGTTGTGTGCGCTCGTGTGTGGAAGACAAATCCCCCCCCACACAAGCCTGTGTGTGATGGGCTACAGTCGCACAAAGTGGTCACCAACTGATTTGATGCACTGCTGTTCTGGCTTTACGGCACGCTTGGCACCGGTGTCTTCTGTCGCTGCAGGCACAGCGCCAGGACGCCGATTCTGGACGGGCCAAAGTAATTCTGGCCGGCCCTTTTAATCACACAAGTTAATGCTGTTTGCCTTCCTTTGACGGGTTCCAACTGGTGCTTTCTCTGACACAGAAAGGACTGGTATCACGCTGCCGTCTGGGTGATTATGACGCTTTTTAGAAACTCTTTTTCTAAAACACTTTCCGTGTGGAGATGGCTTATTATAGTATCCCCCCGACAGTTTGTGTTCATCACAAGCGGTACATGTGCGTATGTTGCTCAGATCGTGTGAAAATGAAACACTATCTATCTATCTATCCCATCTATCTATCTATCTATCTATCTATCTATCTATCTATCTATCTATCTATCTATCTATCTATCTATCTATCTATCTATCTATCTATCTATCTATCTATCCCATCCATCCATCCATCTATCTATCTATCTATCTATCTATCTATCTATCTATCTATCTATCTATCTATCTATCTATCTATCTATCTATCTATCTATCTATCTATCCTATCTGTCTATCTTCTTTTTTGTGTGTGCTGTGGATTGTGTAGATAAATACATCTGTTCATTGAGAAGTCTGACATTTTTATTACGTTTAAGGAAAAACCATCTTGTTTGGATGATCTGGCTGTATTATCCATCCTTCCATCCATCCATCCATACATCCATCCCTTATTTGAACCACTTATCCTGCTCTCAGGGTCATGGGATGCTGGAGCCTATCCCAGCAGTCACTGGGCAGCAGGCGGGGAGACACCCTGGACAGGCCACCAGGCCATCACACACACACACACACACACACACACACACACATACACACACACACACACACACACACACACACACAAACACACACACACCTAGGGACAATGTAGTACGGCCGATTCAGCTGACCTACGTGTCTTTGGACTGTGGGAGGAAACCCACACAGACACGGGGAGAACAAGCAAACTCCACACAGAGGACGACCCGGGACGACCCCCAAGGTTAGACGACTCCGGGGCTCGAACCCAGGACCTTCTTGCCGTGAGGCGACCGCGCTAACCACTGCGCCACCGTGCCACCTGGCTGGATTATTATTTGTTTAAATTGACTGAAGGGAGAGACAGAGAGACAGAGAGAGATAGACAGACAGACAGAGACAGAGGGGGAGAGAGAGAGAGAGAGAGAGAGAGAGAGAGAGAGACAGAGAGAGATAGACAGACAGACAGAGACAGAGAGGGAGACAGAGAGAGATAGACAGACAGAGACAGAGAGGGAGAGAGAGACAGGCAGACAGACAGAGAGAGAGAGAGAGAGACAGAGAGAGAGAGAGACAGACAGAGACAGACAGACAGACAGAGACAGAGAGAGATAGACAGACAGACAGAGACAGAGGGGGAGAGAGACAGACAGAGAGACAGACAGAGACAGAGGGGGAGACAGACAGACAGACAGACAGACAGACAGACAGACAGACAGACAGAGAGACAGACAGAGAAAGAGCGAGACAGACAGACAGATAGACAGACAGACAGATAGACAGACAGACAGACAGAGAGAGAGCAAGAGAGACAGACAGACAGAGAGACAGAGACAGAGGGGGAGAGAGAGAGACAGACAGAGAGAGAGCGAGAGAGACAGACAGAGAGAGAGCGGTGCACTGCGTGGTCAGTTCATAAGCCTGTCTCAACAGAAACGGTGGAGGCTTTCCAGGCAATATGGAGACAGTCCAGTCAGGCAGGGATTTTAAATTGACTTGGTCGTCACCTGCTGCTGAACAACCCCCGTGCCGTGCGTGCGCGGGTTTAACGGGCCTGAGCGTTCTAAAATGGCCTGTTGTGATTGGTCCACACTTCACACATGACACGCCGTCTTTTACTTCTTTAGAAATGGGAACATGTTTTTTTAGTCTTCATTGTGTATTGAAATGTTAATGCTGATGATTAAAACTAAAAGCTATGAAAATATATGTTCTCCCAGGCGTTCAGGATGGACCAGGTGTACACGTGGGCGGGGCCAGGCCCGATAGACCCGCCCACAACGGCGCGCCTGCGTTACTGTATGTATGCCTAACAGGTCACGCCATAGTTGGACGGTGTACCGGCGTCAGTTAAATAATGTTTGCCGGGCGCCCGGTGGCGGGGATCACCGGTTCGAATCCCCATGTTCACCTCCGGCTCGGTCGGGCGTCCCTACAGACACTATTGGCCGTGTCTGTGGGTGGGTAGCCGGATGTGGGTATGTGTCCTGGTCGCTGCACTAGCGCCTCCTCTGGTCGGTCAGGGCACTGAGGTGAAACTCCTCACTGTCAGGTGAAAAGCAGCGGCTGGTGACTCTACATGTATGGGAGGAGGCGTGCAGTAGTCTGCAGCCCTCCCCGGATCGGCAGAGGGGGTGGAGCAGCGACCGGGACGGCTCAGAGGGTGGGGTGATTGGCCGGATACAGGTGGGGGGGAAGAAACAGGGAAAATTTAAATTTAAAAATAATCAAACGTTGCATCTGTGCATCATTTTGTTGCAAAAGCAGCAGTTTTGAGAGAGGGTCGTTAGGTTGTGATTACAGGGCGTCTTTCTGACGTGGGCGTGCAGATGTTTGATCTTCTGGAGTCGTCTCTCGCTTGGCTCGTGAGTGGCGTTCGACACAATGAGCCAAATTCCTCAACAAGTGGGTAACGCAACCGCAACAAAACCCCGACCAACTGCAACCGGCCTGTCTGCAGCACTGCATCACATCCGGACGAGCTCCTTTCATGTGATTATAACCACGCTAACCGGCCTGACGTCTTATTACAAGTGTAATTACCTGCCCTCTCCAGCTTATTTAACACTTATTTAATCCTGCCAACCAGTAAAAAGACCTCCATCAGGACTAAGTAGCTTCAATAGCTTTTGTTTTCCTGCTGTAGCACAAAGTCACTGAGGCACGACAGTTCGACGCCGTGTGTGCGCGTGCGTGTTTACGTGCGTGTTTACGTGCGTGTGCGTGTGTGCGACAGATCTTTTTTCCTCGATCTGACGGGGATACGTTCAGTGCACAATAAATCTTCCTGTTGTAAAACTGCGCCTGCAGCCGGTGAAATGAGAGAATTGTGAGTTATTGCTGTGATTGTGTAGCTGTCGCTGCTAAAAGTATGCAGCACTGTCACATTCGAACAGTTGCAGTGACAGTAAAGGAGACATCAGCGGAGGCTTTCTTTTGGAGGTTGTGTGTGATATGCAGACAAAGTGCTGCAGCAGAGACGTGACACAGAGACTGGTAACAGGCTGGTAACAGGCTGGTAACAGGCTGGTAACAGACTGGTAACAGGCTGGTAACAGGCAGGTAACAGGCTGGTAACAGGCAGGTAACAGACTGGTAACAGGCTGGTAACTGGCTGGTAACAGACTGGTAACAGGCTGGTAACTAGCTGGTAACAGGCTGGTAACAGACTGGTAACAGGCTGGTAACAGGCTGGTAAAAGACTGGTAACAGGCTGGTAACAGACTGGTAACAGGCTGGTAACAGGCAGGTAACAGACTGGTAACAGACTGGTAACAGACTGGTAACAGGCTGGTAACAGGCTGGTAACAGGCAGGTAACAGGCTGGTAACAGGCTGGTAACAGACTGGTAACAGGCTGGTAACAGGCAGGTAACAGACTGGTAACAGGCAGGTAACAGACTGGTAACAGATTGGTAACAGGCTGGTAACAGACTGGTAACAGACTGGTAACAGACTGGTAACAGGCTGGTAACTAGCTGGTAACAGACTGGTAACAGCCTGGTAACAGGCAGGTAACAGGCTGGTAACAGACTGGTAACAGACTGGTAACAGGCTGGTAAAAGGCTGGTAACTGGCTGGTAACAGTCTGGTAACAGGCTGGTAACAGGCAGGTAACAGACTGGTAACAGGCTGGTAACAGACTGGTAACAGGCTGGTAACAGGCTGGTAACAGACTGGTAACAGGCTGGTAACAGGCTGGTAACAGGCTGGTAACAGGCTGGTAACAGACTGGTAACAGACTGGTAACTGGCTGGTAACAGGCTGGTAACAGGCAGGTAACAGGCTGGTAACAGGCAGGTAACAGACTGGTAACAGATTGGTAACAGACTGGTAACAGACTGGTAACAGGCTGGTAACAGGCTGGTAACTAGCTGGTAACAGACTGGTAACAGCCTGGTAACAGGCTGGTAACAGGCTGGTAACAGTCTGGTAACAGATTGGTAACAGGCTGGTAACAGGCTGGTAACAGTCTGGTAACAGACTGGTAACAGACTGGTAACAGGCAGGTAACAGGCTGGTAACAGACTGGTAACAGACTGGTAACAGGCTGGTAACAGGCTGGTAACAGACTGGTAACAGGCTGGTAACAGGCTGGTAACAGTCTGGTAACTGGCTGGTAACAGGCTGGTAACAGACTGGTAACAGACTGGTAACAGGCTGGTAACAGGCTGGTAACAGACTGGTAACAGGCAGGTAACAGGCTGGTAACAGACTGGTAACAGACTGGTAACAGGCTGGTAACAGGCTGGTAACAGACTGGTAACAGGCTGGTAACAGACTGGTAACAGACTGGTAACAGGCTGGTAACAGGCTGGTAACAGTCTGGTAACTGGCTGGTAACAGGCTGGTAACAGACTGGTAACAGACTGGTAACAGGCTGGTAACAGGCTGGTAACAGACTGGTAACAGGCAGGTAACAGGCTGGTAACAGACTGGTAACAGACTGGTAACAGGCTGGTAACAGGCTGGTAACAGGCTGGTAACAGGCAGGTAACAGACTGGTAACAGACTGGTAACAGGCAGGTAACAGGCTGGTAACAGTCAGCCAGCTAGAAACGGGAGTATATGACCAGATTCATTAATTCTCATTCATTTCTCACACTCACTCTTTTCTCCAGTTCACCAACCGTTCCACCTTACATATACATGTGCACACATGTATATGATGATGATGTGTGTGTGTGTGTGTGTGTGTGTGTGTGTGTGTGTGTGTGTTTGTTTGTTTGTGTACTGTCTCTGTTAAGCTATATGTGCCGGTATGACTGTTTGTGTCCTTGAACTGTTTTGCTCCTTTGTAGTGTATTTTCTGTGTGTGTGTGTGTGTGCTCATCGCACTCATCCACACGCTCCTCGTTCTCCCTCCACGTTCTCCTCCCTCTGCATGTTGCGGGGCTGCAGAGGCCGGGTGGGCGGGCGGGGGAGAGGGGGGGGGACAGCGATACAGTGGGAGCAAGGGGAGAGATGAAAGCAGAATTGACAGGTGATGTGGGTCACCACTTCCACCGCGGTCGGGCTGCGGCCATTGAAAGAGAAAACGGGGGGCAGGGGGGGCGGGTCAAAGGTTCATCCTTGCTCGGTTTTCCGGTGAGGGCACCGTTGTCACGTGGAGCTCGCCCACACATTGTTGGGGGAAATGAAGGGTAACAGCCCAGCGGTTACAGATCTGCCAGCGCTGCTGTGGCACCGCTCACCGGCCTTGGACTTGCGAGGCTTTTCTCTGTGGGGGGAAGTGACTGCTGGGCTGCTCACAGCCCCCTGCTTCTTCCTGTCTGTGCTGTTTACTGTGGTACAGGTACCGGAGTCCTGACACCCTGACTAAAAACATATATATATATATATATATATATATATATATATCAACTCAGACTTCTGTCCCGGCCTGAGCCCTGCAAACTCAGGGAGCTTAGTGATCTTCCCATCACTCATGTGTGGGCTTTTATTATCGCCGGAGTTTGACGTTTGTGCAGGGCGGCAAACATTCCTCCCCCCTTTTTTCTCCCCGGTTGCACTGGATTCAGCAGGACGTAAGCATCCGGTTGCACCGGAAGTTCTTATGCAAGCAGACACGCCCGGAAGTTCTGCAGCGCGACGTTAAGTCAAACTCAAAGCAGGTTTTTATTTGTCCCCGGAGGGGCAACTGCTGTGTAGTAGCGCCAACATTCAAACACACTCCACAGAACGAACGCATGAGGCAAAGAAATCCAAACAGATACGACATGTAGTGAGGAGAACAAAGCCAACATAAACCAACGAAGGAGGCCGGCTGGGCTGTACCCGACCCCGGACTGACCCCTCCTCACTGCCGCCGCCTGCCTCTTCCATGACTTGCGGAAGAGGCAGGTGGGCATGCTCATGCACTTCCCAACGCCAGGCTGACAGGAATTCCTCAGCCGGATTGAAAAATGGGGAGTAAAGGGGCAAGCACACAACTGTGAAGTTATTGTGGTTAGTGACCCGGCCCAGGACCAGAGCATCCCGGAGGAAACTAACATTATCCCAGACGACGGCAAACCTGGGCTGCTCGGGCCGTCCCGTGCAGCTCGATGATGTGGCGCATCCAGGAATGTGATGATGTGTGCAGCATTGTAGGGAGCCCGGGTGGCGTGGTGATGGAGGACTCCTTACAGACTAATGGCGGCACACAAGGTGATATTTCCCGCGCGCTGCCCAGGGACAGTCACGATGGCTCTTTGCCGTACAACATTTCAGCCCCGCCACCCGGTTTGAGCCGGACTGAATCCAGCCTCCAGAGGGGGACGTCTGGAGCGCCCAACTTAGCTGGCCGCCCCCCGCGACCCGACCCCGGAGAAGCAGCTGAAGAGGAATGGATGAATGAATGAATCCAGCCTCTCAGTGAAAATGAACTCATGAGGCTGTGCAGCTGCGCCCAAGTCCAGGTCTACCTGCAATAAACTGTACACCATAAACACGGTGTAACTCGAGAGGCACTTATTCAACATTGAGTTCTTACAGATTGCTCAGGGGCACAGGCAGGAGTATTAACCCTAACATGCATGTCCTTTTGACGGTGGGAGGAAACCCGCGCAGACACGGGGAGAACGTGCAAACTCCACACAGAAAGGACCCGGGACGGCCTGGGGTTCGAACCCCGGACCTTCTTGCTGTGAGGCACCGGTGCTGACCACTGGGCCACCGTGCCACCGGCCATAAGCTAAAAGCTAGAGGCAAGGCTGCTGCCCCCCCACAGACAACCCCCCCTTCCAGAATGGGGGCTCCTGCCTAGGTCACATGCTGCTTTGCCTGACTGGATCTGTAAGTGCCAGTAGGACACAAGCCACCGCCGTGACTGTACAGTGCCGACTTGCAGTCATGGCGAAGGTCCTTGACTTTAAAACTGCCCCTCTCAACTCGAACCCTGTACGGCTGCCTCAGCGTGAGTATGTGTTGACGCAAGGTGCGGCAGAGTGTCGCTATACCGACACGGCTGACATTATGGGATGTTGTGTGATCTGTGACGCTTTGCTCTCATAGCTGATGTAGGCGGACGGTGTTGTTTGCCAACACTATATTGACAATGGCCAGTTCCTATAAATGGGTAAACAGACGTTGCCTTCCACCCTCGCGAGGTCGTCTAGCGGTTCTGTAGGAAATGCAATAACATGATGTCACTGGTTAGGCTCTTCTTTACATACTGTACCCGTACTGTACACAGTAACACCACAACTGTATTACATGTACTTCACGTAGGACAACGCGGTATTGTACTGTGATGCAGAATGATGTGCAACAATTGCACAGGTACGGTCTTAGAAAATTGAGGACAGACTTGTTCTCCAGTCTAAATGTCCGTATTACGGATGCTGACCTGGGAGCACATGGCGCTGGACAGGCGCTCCTGGAAGAAGTCCGTGCAGGAAGGAGCTGCGCGTCATGAAAAGGATCTCCACCGTGCTGCAGAGAAACCGCAACAGCACCGCAAGGAGAGAGAGATGAAGGCTCAACCAACACCTCCAACCACCACCATTTTCCCCCGTCCACACTGCACCAAAGTGTGTGGATCACGGATCGCGGATCGGCTTCTACATCTGAAGACCCACAAGTGGACAACCCAATGGACAGGACAGTCATGCTCTCTTCGATTGACTGCCGGTGATGAGGATGATAATGATTATGGACGCTAGCGTGTAGTGACTCAGATTGGGCTGGACTGTCAGCCCAACCTGTGCAGGCCTCTGCCCAGCCTCCCTCGTCGTCAGGCCATGGTCCACCAGAGTAGTTGGGAAATGAACCCAATTTCCCCTCGGGGATGAATAAAGTATTCTGATAGTCCTGATGTCATCAGAAATATGTCTCCGTCTACTACCTGGTCCTGGTCCTCTATGTTCTTGCCCTCATCCTTGTCCTACTCCTCCCTCTCTCTCCCTCTCACTGCCTCTATGTTTGCAAAGTTCTCACAAAAGAGGTGAGCTTACCTGAGGCCTATTTGCAGTACTAAGGCTCAGACTACATGATGTACATTTAGTGCGTAAGTGTTTTCATGTGTGTGTATTTTTGGTGCCTTTGTTTAAGGCATGGTTAAAAAGGTTAAAGTTTTGATGTTTATGTTTAAAAATCCACATTCAGTGTGTAAGCAATCTGCAAAAACTACTACTACTACTACTACTTTCGGCTGCTCCCGTTAGGGGGCGCCACAGCGGCTCTTCCGTTTCCATCTCTTCCTGTCCTCTGCGTCTTCCTCTGTCACACCAGCCACCTGCATGTCCTCCCTCACCACATCCATAAACCTCCTCTTTGGCCTTCCTCTTCTCCTCTTCCCTGGCAGCTCCATATTCAGCATCCTTCTCCCAGTATACCCAGCATCTCTCCTCCACACATGTCCAAACCATCTCCATCTTGCCTCTCTTGCTTTGTCTCCAAACCGTCCAACCTGAGCTGTCCCTCCAATATACTCGTTCCTAATCCTGTCCTTCTTCGTCACTCCCAAATAAAATCTTATCATCTTCATCTCTGCCACCTCCAGCTCCACCTCCTGTCTTTTCATCAGTGCCACTGTCTCCAAACCATACAACATAGCTGGTCTCACAACCGTCTTGTAGACCATCTCTTTAACTCTTGCTGATACCCTTCTGTCACACATCACTCCTGACACTCTTCTCCACCCACTCCACCCTGCCTGCACTCTCTTCTTCACCTCTCTCCTGCACCCCCCGTTACTTTGGACAGTTGACCTCAAGTATTGAATCAAGCAATCTGCAAAACTGCATTGTTTCAAGTCAGCTACTTGTCAGCAGTGGCAGACCTTAAGAAGGATCCTGTAGGGTTTGGCAGTTTCCCCTGCCATCGTGGCGTTCCTCAGCAATAACCAGAACTTTAACTTGGCAAAAGCACAGTACCGAGTTAATGTGACAACTACGCCTGAAATAATTCAAAGCAGTTATAAAGCTCAAGAACAGACAACATGTTTGTGTGCAACCTATCTGCAGGTCCCAAAACAGGCTCATGGCCGCCGTACCGTCACATGTACACGACGCAAGGCTGGACGTGACCATGCCACCCTGTGACGAGAATACACCAAGATACTTCAGTATGTCCGGCCTCGGGAGACTAAAGGTCATTTATATCAGTGAGTGATTCGGGCCATCCGCCCTCATCCTCCACCTCCCTGCTTTCAGATTAAGACATGGTTGAGATGGTTTAGGTGTAAGGTTACAACGGGATATTTTGTCCATACTATGTTAGAGAGGGTGATGTTTAGTTATGGGTTTGGTGTGGTTAAGGTCAGGGTACAAGGATCCGGGACGCTGGTCGTTAAGCGTTAAGCTATGGTGATTGTAAATTGGGGTTAAACCCAGCGGATGTCCACGAATGTGTCCTCAGTCATCGAAACGTGGGCAATCACCGTATGTTAGAACCTGCAAAGACATCGTTCGCGACGTTAAAACCAGGTTGAACGTCATCAAATTAAAGCACCAAGGTTAACATAATGAGAAAACCGGGCGTCCGGACAGCGTAGCGGTCTACTCTGTTGCCTACCAACACGGGGGTCGCCGGTTCGAATCCCCGTGTTACCTCCAGCTTGGTTGGGCATCCAGACACAACTGGCCGTGGGAAGCCGGATGTGGTTATGTGTCCTGGTCGCTGCACTAGCGCCTCCTCTGGTTGGTCGGGGCGCCTGTTCGGGGGGGGAAGAGCGTTATAGCGTGATCCTCCCACGTGCTACGTCCCCCTGGTGAAACTCCTCACTGTCCGGTGAAAAGCAGCGGCTGGTGACTCCACATGTATGGGAGGAGGCATGTGGTAGTCTGCAGCCCTCCCCGGATCGGCAGAGGGGGTGGAGCAGAGACCGGGACGGCTCGGAAGAGTGGGGTGATTGGCCGGGTACAACTGGGGTGAAAAAGGGAGGGAGGGAGGGAGGGAGGGGTAATGAGAAAATGGATTCCTCTCATGTGTTGACCGGTTAGCAGTGCTGTAAATTAAAGCTAATACAGATGTGGTGGCTGAAACAAACAACTGACGCGTCTACAAAGTCCGGCATCACACTCCCGGTCAGGGGAAAACCTCCGAAATGACCGACGGACAAGAATTTTGGGATCTTACCGAAAGTACCTAAGGATTCATGACGGACATTCATGAATTCTGTCCGCAGGCTGACTCCCCCCCCCCCTTTTTGACAGTCGCATCTTTCACCGAGATGCTGTGTATGTTTACATTTGACACGTTCGGCTCCCCTAATTGACACCGGGGTGCAGCATCAGGGTGTGATGTGCCATCCCGGTGCAGAGATGCACGCCTTCGATTGTTTGTCTGCTTGTCTGTTTATTTATTTAGGCTCTTCACTGCGACTTCCTTGGCTTGTCCGTCATCCGCTTTTAGATCACGAGCTGATCAAACGCTTCTCCACCCTTTTGTGGCTAAAAATGTCAGCGGATCTTAAAAGAAGCTTCCCAGTCTGACATGCACGATGCTCACATGCTCCCCCGGGTGACAATAAAGATGACACCCCCCCCCCAACGCCTGTTGCTGCAAGTACAGCATCGCCGTGTGTGTGTGTGTTTGTTGCTGTCGGTGTGTCTGGTTAATCTGTTCAGATGTTGCTGACGGAGAATCCTCCACAGTATGACCGACCTTTAGGTACGGAGCTCGGCGGCCTGCACTGTACGCTGGATGCACAGCGGTGGAGGTCCCACGAATCCTTCTTTTTGTTTTTTCTAAATAAAGAAAGTTGCATGGGGACAGAAAGCCAATACAAGTGCAAGTACCAGTGACCCCTCCTCAACGGATAGATCACGTCACTGATTTGATTGGCTCGGGTGCTGCAGCAACTGTCCAATCAATCATTACGCTGCAAAAGTACGCCATGATGGCTAAAAAAAAGTGCACCATGATGGCTAAGAAAAGTACGCCATGATGGCGCCTCCACAAGCATCCCTCCGGCGCTGCGAAAAGAAAAATGAGGGAACTGAAGACGGAGCAGAAGTGGGGATTCAGGTTTGTGTCATGGAGTCATTCACTGCAAATGAAGGAAGTGATACAGATGCTCTTTAGCAACTCACAGGTGAACATTCTCTCTCTGTCTCCCCCCCCACCTGTCTCTCTCTCTCTCTCTCTCTGCCCCCCCCACCTGTCTCTCTCTCTCTCTCTGCCCCCCCACCACCTGTCTCTCTCTCTCTCTCTCTCTGTCCCCCCCCCTCTCTCTCTCTCTCTCTCTCTCTCTCTCTCTCTCTCTCTCTCTCTCTCTCTCTGTCTCTCTCTCTGTCTTTCTCTCCCCCTCTCTCTCTCTGTCTGTCTCCCCCCCACCTGTCTCTCTCTCTCTCTCTCTCTGCCCCTCCACCTGTCTCTCTCTCTCTCTGCCCGTCCACCTGTCTCTCTCTCTCTCTGCCCCTCCACCTCTCTGTCTCTCTCTCTGCCCGTCCACCTGTCTGTCTCTCTCTCTGCCCGTCCACCTGTCTCTCTCTCTCTCTCTCTCTCTCTCTGTCTCCCCCCCCCCTGTCTCTCTCTCTCTCTCTCTCTGTCTTTCTCCCCCCACCTCTCTCTCTCCCTCCCTCCGTCTTTCTCTCCCCCTCTCTCTCTCTGTCTCCCCCCACCTGTCTCTCTCTCCCTGTCTGTCTTTCTCCCCCCCACCTCTCTCTCCCTCCCTCCGTCTTTCTCTCCCCCTCTCTCTCTGTCTCCCCCCCACCTCTCTGTCTCCCTCCCTCCGTCTTTCTCTCCCCCTCTCTCTGTCTGTCTTTCTTTATCCCCCCTCTCTCTCTTTCTATTTCTGTCGCCCCCCACCTCTCTCTCCCCCTCTTTCTATCTTTCTCTCTCTCCCTCTCTCTCTTTCTGTCTTTCTTTCTCCCCCCCCTTTCCCTTTCTCTGTCGCTCTCCCCCACCTCTCTCCCTCTCTGTCTGTCTTTCTCTCTCTCTCCCCCTCTGTGCCCACCCCCCCACACACATTCACACCTAGGGACAATGTAGTTCGGCCGGTTCACCTGACCTACATGGCTTTGGACTGTGGGAGGAAACCGGACCCCCGGAGGAAACCCACACAGACACGGGGAGAACAAGCAAACTCCACACAGAGGACGACCCCCAAGGTTGGACTACCCCGGGGTTCGAACCCCGGACCTTCTTGCTGTGAGGCGACCGTGCTAACCACCGCCCCACCGTGCCGCCCTCAGTTTGACCATTGCCAAATATTTTTTTCTGGAAAACACAAACCACTAAACCCGTTTAGACAAATCAGAGGGAATCCAGTCGTGGTTCGTCTGCTGAAATCGTGGCCGGTTTTACACATCACCTGGTCTCTCAACACCAGCTGCATCCTCAAGAAGACAGCGGAGACTCTATTTTCTGAGGCATCTCCAGCGTTTGTGAACGAGTGCCAAAACGCTCATGAACGTCCATTGGCTGCACCACAGGGTGGTCTGGCAACCTGACTGCTCGGGACGGCAGGCTGCTGCGGAGGGCTGTCGAGACGGCAGCAAAGACACCGCTGGTATGGGACGACCACAACCTCATAATATGGACACCGCTCGCTGCAAAAGGAAAGCCCAAAACACCACCAAGGACACCAGCCACCCCGCTCATGCTCCGCTCTCGCTCCGTCCACCTGATGCGCAGCATCAGACTCCACACCACCCGTCTCCGGAAGCGTCTCCTTCCACAGGCCGTCAGGCTGCTGAACAGCTGACACACCCATATGCTCCTTACATTGTCGTGCTACCCTGTACTTTTCTATAGAGTGTATATAATGTACGAGGTTTTCACTTATGTTTAGCTTTTGGTCTCGTGTGTGGACATCTCACACTGTGTGTGTGTGTGTGTGTGTGTGTGTGTGTCTGTCCGGCACCGTTTGGTGAAGCCACAGCCCTCATTTCATCTTGAACATGTGCCTGCACATTGTTTTTAATGACAATAAATTGAACTGAATTCATTGTGTACATAGTCTATGTAGGTCTGTTTTTTTTTCTATTTTGGAATGGTGTGTCCTTGTGTCCTTTGTCCTTGTGTCCTTTGTCCTTGTGTCCTTTGTGATAGGGCAGATAGAGCCAGAGCACAAGCGTTTCAATGTATTCCAATACACACGACAATAAAGTTGAACTTGATAGAGATAACTTTATACAGACGCCTTTCTAACTTTGTTTCTCAGTTAAATTAAACCAGTGTCATTATGGCAAACGTTTGTGCGTGAGCACGCGTGTGTGTGTTGGAGTTCTGAACGTGTCGGGCCTGGAGGACGGACAAGACATTACTTGTGAGGGGTGTATAAACACTACAGCTCTATTCTGTGTGAGTTCATTCCTTCTGTTTGTGTGTGTGTGAGAGTGTGTGTCTGTGAGAGAGTGTGTGTGAGTGTGTTTGCATGACTAACTGAACAGATGAGGGACGAGACGGTGAAGACGAGCGAGAGAAAGAACGTGACAGGAAACGCATCATCGCCACTTTATTTGGTTTGTGTCTGTTCATTGGGGAGCCATTACAGGTGTCATTTATATAGCAGAGCAAGTCAGGATCCTCTTGGTTTATCCTTCCACATTTATATTCTTCCTTTGTATATATTCTACTTATATATATTCCACGTATATATATTCTACTTATATATTCTACATGTTGGTCTTGAAGATATAAACCCCAGGTCCAACAGCGTGACTGCCGCCGTGGCTTCGTTTTAAGTACAATGCTAATTCAAATGTTGACTTTCAAAATACATCTTTCCATAAGATGACTTCCGACCCTAAGCTAGGTACACTCTCAGAGGAGACATGCATGGACTAGAAATAAATGAAAGGGCATCCGGGTGGCATAGCGGTCTATTCTGTTGCCTACCAACACGGGGATCGCTGGTTCGAATCCCCATGTTACCTCCAGCTTGGTCGGGCGTCCCTACAGACACAACTGGCCGTGTCTGTGGGTGGGTAGATGGATGTGGGTATGTGTCCTGGTCGCCGCACTAGCGCCTCCTCTAGTCGGTCGGGGCGCCTGTTCAGGGGGGAGGGGGAGCTGGGGGGGGGGGGGGAAGCGTGATCCTCCCACGTGCTACATCCACCTGGTGAAACTCCTCACTGTCAGGTGAAAAGAAGCGGCTGGTGACTCCACGTGTATGGGAGGAGTCACGTGGTAGTCTGCAGCCCTCCCCGGATCGGCACAGGGGGTGGAGCAGAGACCGGGGACAGCTCGGAAGAGTGGGGTAATTGGCCAAGTGCAATTGGGGGAAAAAAGGGGAACCCCCCCCCCCAAAAAAAATAAAATAATGATATCTTCCCTGGAGAGTATTTTTTAATTAATTAATTATTTTTTCTTTTCTCCCTTGTCTGTGTTTATGTGAATGAGGTCATTGTATATCTGTCATATATTCATCTGTACTTGATGTCATTTCGGAGGATGTGGGGGGGGGGGTTAGAGACATGTTAGGGAGCAGGGGAGGGATGGGAATTTATTTCATCTCGATTCTGTGATTTGTAAGATGCAAAATCCAACAAATAAATATAAGTTTAAAAAAAGAGAGAATAATAAACTCAAGATTCATAAACTGTGACGTTTTAACTCAAACTCTAATGTCAGATGACCCTTTTTGCCGTCGCCACAGTCTCTCCCCGTCTCAGCCTTGTTCCCACTGCTAATCGTGTGCTGGAGAGCCGAGGGCAGGGCCTGCAGGCCACACCGAGTCCCCAGTCCCGGACCGGGGCTGCTCCCTACCTTTACTGGGACGGCACATAAGCCCTAGTGGATAAGAAACATGTCCCGTACTGTAAAATGACTCACGCCCTTTGCGAGGTCGGGTCATTTTAGGGAAAAAGTCACCTCTCAAGCGACTCAAATTCAGCTCGAGCTGGACTGACGGCCGTCTTGGGCCGTGAGCTTACTGAAAAGCAGCATACGCCGCAGTGGAAATCAAAAGCTGCCTCAGACTTGTGGCGTGGTTAACGAAACAAAATTAGCGATATCTGGCGAAACGTTTCGAAAACCCGTGTGGCACGAGATCCGTAGATGCGAGTCCCCTCTTGGTTTGATTCCCTGGTGTGATTCGTCACGCGCCTTCCTGCTTGGGGGGGGGGCAGGTGCATCAGGAAACCCCCGTCATGTCACCCGCTGCGTTATTTCACACACACTAGAGAAGGCAGGACAAATAAAAACCCAGGAACGAGAGCGGTGATCAAAACGAGAGGAACACGGCAGGGGTGTACGACCGACCGGGGAGTCATTGCCCTCCTGTTAGCAACCCCAATGCTTGTACCATATCGACCGGCTCTTCCCCAGACGAGGCTTGTCAGCGGTTCGCCCTCCCCCGGCCTCTCTCCCTAAACGGGGGGAGCGCGCGGCTTGTTAGATGTTTGCTGTAACACACCGTTAAATGTCAGGGGATGATTGGCTGCCTGTTTGACGTTTCCTTTCATGCATTTTTGTTCCTTTTCGGTTTAGGGGGGCACTGCCCACCTTTGTTTCTCTCTCTCTCAATTCATTTCACTTCACTGAGCCTTGCTGGCATCAAGCCCACGTGCACATATCAAACTTTCATATCCATTTCTATCCAGCCCCCCCCCCCCCCCAAAAAAAAGTTTGACCGCCTACCTTTCGTTTCCAAAACATGTTGACCGGCAACATGTTGTCACTTCTTGTCATATGCCTACAGTGCGTGTCCAGTGTCTCCAAAAGCCCCCCCCTCTTTTCTCCCCAACTGTACTTGGCCAATTACCCCCCTCTTCCGAGTCGTCCCGGTCGCTGCTCCACCCCCTCTGCCTACCACATGCCTCCTCCCATACATGTGGAGTCGCCAGCCGCTTCCTTTCACCTGACAGTGAGGAGTTTCACCAGGGGGACGTAGCGCGTGGGAGGATCCCGCTATTCCCCCAAGTTCCCCCTCCCTCCTGAACAGGTTCCCACAACCTACCAGAGGAGGCGCCAGTGCAGCGACCAGGACAAATAACCACATCAGGCTTCCCACCTGCAGGCACGGCCAATTGTGTCTGTAGGGACGCCCGACCAAGCCGGAGGTAAGACGGGGGATTCGAACCGGCGATCCCCTTGTTGGTAGGCAACAGAATAGACCGCTACGCTACCTGGATGCCACGTATCCAAAAGTTTACTGTTATGACTTAACGGGTGGTTAATTGTAGATATTGGGCTGGAGACGGTTTGGGTCTCAGGTTCAAGATGGTGAAGTTTAGTTTGGGGTTTGGCGGTTAAGGTTAGGTTAAGCGTCTGGGAGCTCGATGATTCGTCACAACGCTCCATTTCGCCGTGCATCTTTCCAGCAATGTATTTCAGTTTCCCATACTTCCCTGTCCTCAGATGCACCATCGCCTGTGACCCGTCAACATCAGCATCGTGTGACTCGGAGCGTTTTTTGTTTTTGTCATGCGGACTGCTTGACCGGATGAATATTAGTGGTTTTCTTTTTTCTCTCATCTTTTTCTCCCCAACTGTATCCGACCAATTACCCCGCTCTTCCGAGCTTTCCTGGATTTTCTTTTTTGTGGTTTTGTGGTTTCGAGCGTTTGTGGTTTTGAGCATACCGGCTGACAAAATCAGGGTTAGGACTTGAACTTGTTCTCATATTTAACATGTTGCTATAGCACGTGCCTCTAACAGCAGGCACAGGGTCCTAACCGCTTCATTAGCTGTGGACATGCAGGGTCTGCAAGTGGCCCCGTGCTCACAGCCAGCACACTCTGGGACCTGGCAAACACATGGTAGAGGGGGCCGAACATCGTCGTGTCGTG
>JAJHIY020000875.1:32500-47500 GCA_022114975.2 Lampris megalopsis | reverse complement strand
TAGGCCTTTGGTAGAGGACCCGAGCTTGAGGAAGACACACACCACTCGAAAAAGGGGGAGAGAGAGAGAGTCCCAGTGGTAATAGGAGCACTAGGGGCTGTGATCCCAAAACTGGGAGAGTGGTTCCAGCAGATTCCAGGGACAACAGTGATCCCAAAACTAGGAGAGTGGTTCCAGCAGATTCCAGGGACAACATCTGAGGTCTCTGTCCAGAAGAGTGTGGTCCTAGGAACAGCTAAGATACTACGCAGAACCCCCAAACTCCCAGGCCTTTGGTAGAGGACCCGAGCTTGAGGAAGACACACACCACTCGAAAAAGGGGGAGAGAGAAGTACAGAAGTACAGTCCCAGTGGTAATAGTAAGTGAGCGAGTCCCAGTGGTAATAGGAAATCTAGGAGCTGTGATCCCCAAACTGGGAGAGTGGTTCCAGCAGATTCCAGGGACAACGTCTGAGGTCTCTGTCCAGAAGAGTGTGGTCCTAGGAACAGCTAAGATACTACGCAGAACCCCCAAACTCCCAGGCCTTTGGTAGAGGACCCGAGCTTGAGGAAGACACACACCCCTCAAAAAAGGGGGAGAGAGAAGTACAGAAGTACAGTCCCAGTGGTAATAGTAAGTGAGCGAGTCCCCAGTGGTAATAGGAGCACTAGGGGCTGTGATCCCCAAACTGGGAGAGTGGTTCCAGCAGATTCCAGGGACAACATCTGAGGTCTCTGTCCAGAAGAGTGTGGTCCTAGGAACAGCTAAGATACTACGCAGAACCCCCAAACTCCCAGGCCTTTGGTAGAGGACCCGAGCTTGAGGAAGACACACACCACTCAAAAAAGGGGGAGAGAGAAGTACACAAGTACAGTCCCAGTGGTAATAGTACGTGAGCGAGTCCCAGTGGTAATAGAAGCACTAGGGGCTCTGATCCCCAAACTGGGAGAGTGGTTCCAGCAGATTCCAGGGACAACATCTGAGGTCTCTGTCCAGAAGAGTGTGGTCCTAGGAACAGCTAAGATACTACGCAGAACCCCCAAACTCCCAGGCCTTTGGTAGAGGACCCGAGCTTGAGGAAGACACACACCACTCAAAAAAGGGGGAGAGAGAAGTACAGAAGTACAGTCCCAGTGGTAATAGTAAGTGAGCGAGTCCCAGTGGTAATAGGAGCACTAGGGGCTGTGATCCCAAAACTGGGAGAGTGGTTCCAGCAGATTCCAGGGACAACATCTGAGGTCTCTGTCCAGAAGAGTGTGGTCCTAGGAACAGCTAAGATACTACGCAGAACCCCCAAACTCCCAGGCCTTTGGTAGAGGACCCGAGCTTGAGGAAGACACACACCCCTCAAAAAAGGGGGAGAGAGAAGTACAGAAGTACAGTCCCAGTGGTAATAGTAAGTGAGCGAGTCCCAGTGGCAATAGGAGCACTAGGAGCTGTGATCCCTAAACTGGGAGAGTGGTTCCAGCAGATTCCAGGGACAACATCTGAGGTCTCTGTCCAGAAGAGTGTGGTCCTAGGAACAGCTAAGATACTACGCAGAACCCCCAAACTCCCAGGCCTCTGGGAAAGGACCCGAGCTTGAGGAAGGCACACGCCACCCGAAAAAGGGTGAGAGAGACGTACAGAACACTGGTTAATGTGGTGTGCAGGTAGGAGTTCACCTGGATCTCAAGTTGAACGATGTCCATTTATTCTCTCCATCGCCCCTCTCACATTAAGATTATGTGGGAGAACAACTATTGCCAGATGACAATCGTAGAAATGTTTTTGAAAGGCTCGGCCTGTGTACCCATAGTGTGTGTTGTACTGCTCTTAATTTAGTGCGTAGAAGTTCTGTCGCTTGCCAGCAGTCGCAGATTGTTAAAGTCATTAGTCACTTGATTTTGAAGAAACTTAGCGATTGATGAAAGACGGAGGAAGTGGAGAGTAAACGAATAGGAGAAAGCGAGGAAGTGAAGTCTGATGAATGCTTTGCGTGTACACGTCTCGTCCACCTCTCTGCCCCGTATTGATGAAACACTTAACTGTGTGTTATCAGAGGGGCCGCCTGCCGCCCACATCCTGCAAAAATAAACTTCCACCAGCTCGGAAAACTTGACTCGTCTCTTTCTACTGCAGCCGTCTTCTTCTAAAAGCCCGGGTCGCCTATTCCGAGACCAAAAAGACGAGTCCCATTTCCTTGAATATCATCTGAGATTAACGTTTTTTTTTCCTTTTGTAAAATTTATTACTCAAACATCCAGCTACTGTCAAACTCAGTTTCTTAAGGTAAGTGTTGTTTTTGAAGCACGTTATCCATTATGTGGTTAATGGAGATCCCAGACTGCTTCTCATGTGTGCAGGTTAACAGCCAGCTTTTAAGGCTCGGAGGTCCTTTTTACATGGTCTGTGTAAATGCACCATGCAAGAGGGGAAGACAAAGACCTTAATTAAAGATGTAATCTGTGTTTTTCCCTGTTAAACACGCCCTATTTGGTGTTTACCTGCTGGTTTTTTTTGTGTTTTTTTACCAACAGCCATTCAGTGTATTAGCGTCGTGTGATTGCTCCTCTTTCTGCTGTTTGTCATTGGTGCCGATGGGGTCGGCCATTCCTGCCAAGTATTCAAATGTAGGCTCGATGGTGTTTTAAGCCCCCAACGTGGTCTTGGAAGGCACTCCCCGCCCCCTACAGTTTCAGCCAATCAATTGCATTTTGGCGACAGTTTTGCTTTAACTTTTTTTTGGGTGGTTATGACAGCGACTGAGTAGTGCTACTGCTATGTAGTTAGGCATTAGCCTATGTCTCCCAGTCTGCTTATCTAAACCACCACGAGACAACCTAGTTTTAAGTTGGCTGCACAAAGGCATGGTTGAGTGGGTGTCTTTCCAAAACTCCTTCAGGCACCCAGTCGTTGCTAGATAAGTTGTGAGACATCTAGACATAGCAGCTAAGTAAGTTAAAGCAAAACTGTCGCCAAAATGCAATCTGGGGTGTTTTTGTGAATGTACACGAGTCAAACTTTCGTTTAAAAGGATATTTACGTCAAACGCTGCACTTTTAAGATTGACGTTTGTTTTGTTTCCGGGAGAAATGGCTTTTTGAATGGATGTGCTAGGGGCACTACTGCAAATGCACATCAAAATCGCTATTATTAAAATACTAAGAAGGCTCGACACGACATGACACTTTGCTCGTAGTATTGTCAGGGTCCCTACACATTACCATTACCATTACCTTACCAACGTTGAGTCGAACGCCTTCCCTGCAGAAGGAGGGGAAAAGTTGAAATCTAGTGCCAGTGCTGTGATTGGCTGAAACTGTAGGGGGCGGGCCTTCCATGCAGCGCTGCCTTGAAGAGTACGCTGGGGGCTTGAAACACCATCGAGCCAAATGTAGCGGCGTCTGCACAGGAAATGAGTCCGCCCCAAAAGGAGAAGAATAAGAAGAAGGAACTTGCATGAAATGAGTCTGCCACCAAAGGAAAAGGAAGAAGAAGAAGGAACTTGCATGAAATGAGTCTGCCACCAAACGACAAAGAAGAAGAAGAAGAAGAAGGAACTTGCATGAAATGAGTCTGCCACCAAAGGACAAAGAAGAAGAAGAAGAAGGAACTTGCATGAAATGAGTCTGCCACCAAAGGAAAAAGAAGAAGAAGAAGAAGGAACTTGCATGAAATGAGTCTGCCACCAAAGGAAAAAGAAGAAGAAGAAGAAGGAACTTGCATGAAATGAGTCTGCCACCAAAGGAAAAAGAAGAAGAAGAAGGAACTTGCATGAAATGAGTCTGCCACCAAAGGAAAAAGAAGAAGAAGAAGAAGAAGAAGAAGAAGGAACTTGCATGAAATGAGTCTGCCACCAAAGGAAAAAGAAGAAGAAGAAGAAGGAACTTGCATGAAATGAGTCTGCCACCAAAGGAAAAAGAAGAAGAAGAAGAAGGAACTTGCATGAAATGAGTCTGCCACCAAAGGAAAAAGAAGAAGAAGAAGGAACTTGCATGAAATGAGTCTGCCACCAAAGGAAAAAGAAGAAGAAGAAGAAGGAACTTGCATGAAATGAGTCTGCCTCCAAAGGAAAAAGAAGAAGAAGAAGAAGAAGAAGGAACTTGCATGAAATGAGTCTGCCACCAAAGGAAAAAGAAGAAGAAGAAGAAGGAACTTGCTTGAAATGAGTCTGCCACCAAAGGAAAAAGAAGAAGAAGAAGGAACTTGCATGAAATGAGTCTGCCACCAAAGGAAAAAGAAGAAGAAGAAGGAACTTGCATGAAATGAGTCTGCCTCCAAAGGAAAAAGAAGAAGAAGAAGAAGAAGAAGGAACTTGCATGAAATGAGTCTGCCACCAAAGGAAAAAGAAGAAGAAGAAGAAGAAGGAACTTGCTTGAAATGAGTCTGCCACCAAAGGAAAAAGAAGAAGAAGAAGGAACTTGCATGAAATGAGTCTGCCACCAAAGGAAAAAGAAGAAGAAGAAGGAACTTGCATGAAATGAGTCTGCCACCAAAGGAAAAAGAAGAAGAAGAAGAAGAAGAAGAAGAAGAAGAAGGAACTTGCATGAAATGAGTCTGCCTCCAAAGGAAAAAGAAGAAGAAGAAGAAGAAGAAGAAGAAGAAGAAGAAGAAGGAACTTGCATGAAATGAGTCTGCCACCAAAGGAAAAAGAAGAAGAAGAAGAAGGAACTTGCATGAAATGAGTCTGCCACCAAAGGAAAAAGAAGACGAAGAAGGAACTTGCATGAAATGAGTCTGCCACCAAAGGAAAAAGAAGAAGAAGAAGAAGAAGAAGAAGAAGAAGAAGAAGAAGAAGAAGAAGGAACTTGCATGAAATGAGTCTGCCACCAAAGGAAAAAGAAGAAGAAGAAGAAGGAACTTGCATGAAATGAGTCTGCCACCAAAGGAAAAAGAAGAAGAAGAAGAAGGAACTTGCATGAAATGAGTCTGCCACCAAAGGAAAAAGAAGAAGAAGAAGGAACTTGCATGAAATGAGTCTGCCACCAAAGGAAAAAGAAGAAGAAGAAGAAGAAGAAGGAACTTGCATGAAATGAGTCTGCCTCCAAAGGAAAAAGAAGAAGAAGAAGAAGAAGGAACTTGCATGAAATGAGTCTGCCACCAAAGGAAAAAGAAGAAGAAGAAGAAGGAACTTGCTTGAAATGAGTCTGCCACCAAAGGAAAAAGAAGAAGAAGAAGGAACTTGCATGAAATGAGTCTGCCACCAAAGGAAAAAGAAGAAGAAGAAGGAACTTGCATGAAATGAGTCTGCCTCCAAAGGAAAAAGAAGAAGAAGAAGAAGGAACTTGCATGAAATGAGTCTGCCACCAAAGGAAAAAGAAGAAGAAGAAGAAGGAACTTGCTTGAAATGAGTCTGCCACCAAAGGAAAAAGAAGAAGAAGAAGGAACTTGCATGAAATGAGTCTGCCACCAAAGGAAAAAGAAGAAGAAGAGGAACTTGCATGAAATGAGTCTGCCACCAAAGGAAAAAGAAGAAGAAGAAGAAGAAGAAGAAGAAGAAGAAGAAGAAGAAGAAGGAACTTGCATGAAATGAGTCTGCCTCCAAAGGAAAAAGAAGAAGAAGAAGAAGAAGGAACTTGCATGAAATGAGTCTGCCACCAAAGGAAAAAGAAGAAGAAGAAGAAGAAGAAGGAACTTGCTTGAAATGAGTCTGCCACCAAAGGAAAAAGAAGAAGAAGAAGAAGAAGGAACTTGCATGAAATGAGTCTGCCACCAAAGGACAAAGAAGAAGAAGAAGAAGGAACTTGCATGAAATGAGTCTGCCACCAAAGGAAAAAGAAGAAGAAGAAGGAACTTGCATGAAATGAGTCTGCCACCAAAGGACAAAGAAGAAGAAGAAGAAGGAACTTGGCATGTCAAGGAGGAGCAAGCAACAGGCGCTACAATACAAAGCTAAAGCTTAATCATTGTTTAATTAGGTTTAATTAAATGTTTGATGTATATTTATATGTTGCTCAACATTACCGTGTTGGATGTTATTTTTGATCCGTCTTCGTTCCGCAAAACACGCACGCTACCGCTGGATTATCTTGCTGGTGTCACACCAAGAATCGTGACCTGCACATGAAATGCTTTCTGTGCATTCAAGGCCAGTCAGTAGAGACATCTGATCTTTGGTAGATTATTTAATACTAATGCCAATTTACCCGTTTCCACTCTGGAAATCACAAATATTTTCTGCTTTTGTGTACACAAGAGGAGTTTTTAAAGTATCAGTGCCGGGCTCAGGATGCTAGCCCTAGTATTACTTGGTATCGGATCAAAAAGTAGTGGTATGGCCCACCCCTAGATAGCACCACTGTGTCAGGTGTGGCATCGTTGATATTGATGCTAGAGAGAAGAGAGACTTTATGATACACACACGTGCATGCAGGGAGTGCTTTCCCCCCCATCCTGCTGTCTGTCCTCCCTCCAGGGGCAGAACAGTGGGCAGGCCTTTCCTTCAGCACCGGGAGACCAATTCCAGGTGGACATGCATGTCGTGGTCAGGGACAGGACAGGAGTGGGTTCTGCACGTTTTTATTGAGGTTCTTTTCGATGTTGGAGGAGACCCATGTGAGCACGTGGAGCGCATACAAACTTATTGTCACCTCCTAAGCATCTTCACAGCACTTGCTGTATGAGGGCTGGGAACATCATAAAAGATGGGAGGGGGGGCTGAAACGGATGGTGTCCAGGGTGATATCTTTTATATCAGTGGTTCTCAACCTTTTTGGGGTCCTGGACCCCCTGCGTATTTTTGATCTACCCTGGGGACCCCTCCACCTGATCTTGGGGGAGGGGAGTTGCAATTTGTAGAAACAGTAGAAACTGCATTTTAAATTGCATTATAGCATTTATTCACTCTTTGGGGCAAGTACAGTGTGCTCAGCCCGCAGAAGCACTGGGGCGCCCAGTTAAACAACAGCTTTTTCTGCAACGTCTGTTAAGGCTGACGTCATGAGATTTAATCACCTTACATGCTAATGGTTTTCATTCTCTAGGATAGTCCCCGCACCCTGCACGGTCTTAGACTCAGATAGCAGACCGGATATTTCTGTCGTGCAATAATTTGATGAAATTCAAGACTAACTTCCTGTTTCCTCTCCAAAATCGCCTTGCTTCAGCACAGATGCCTCGTCTCGTGCTATTTGTCACATCTCGACGACGTCACGACTCACGGACGTTTCGACTCCCTCTCTTATCGGTGGTGTTCTCGCCTCTCTCTCCTTCTTGTCCTCAGGTTGCGAGAGTGACTTCTGGGGTCCGCACTGCACCAACCGCTGTCAGTGTCAAAACGGGGCCAAGTGCAACCCCATCACGGGCGCGTGCGTGTGCACGGACGGCTACCAGGGCTGGCGCTGCGAGGAGCCCTGCAGCCCGGACCTCTATGGTAAAGGCTGCCTGATGGAGTGCCGCTGCCTGAACGGCGCCACCTGCCACCACCGGACCGGAGAGTGCCTCTGCGCGCCAGGCTACACCGGAGCTCTGTGAGTGGCGGATTTGCTTGGTTGTCAGGGGAGCGACAGGTTTTGAATGTCAGCAGATTTCCAAACTTTAAGATCTGCTTCAAGTTTGAGAAAGCACATTCTGGAAATAGGAATTGTAGAATTTCCTGTCCCCGTCACCAGAACAGCTTGTAATTACACATTAGTAATTCATAATGTGGGGCGTCCGGGTGGCGTGGCGGTCTACTCCGTTGCCTACCAACACAGGGATCGCTGGTTCGAATCCCCGTGTTACCTCCGGCTTGGTGGGGCGTCCCCTATAGACACAATTGGCCGTGTCTGTGGGTGGGAAGCCGGATGTGGGTATGTGTCCTGGTCGCTGCCCTAGCGCCTCCTCTGGTCGGTCAGTCGGGGTGCCTGTTAGGGGCGGAGGGGGGAATAGCGTGATCCTCGCACGTGCTACATCCTCCTGGTGAAACTCCTCACCGTCAGGTGAAAAGAAGCGGCTGGCGACTCCACATGTATGGGTGGAGGCATGTGGTAGTCTGCAGCCCTCCCCGGAGAAAAAGGGGGGACCCCCCCCAAAGAAAATAATTAATAATATGTAATTATGTGTAATTAATAATTACTACTTCATTATTGACAACGTTTAACGTTATTTACAATAATAACGATAATCATGATCAGCTTGATTAATATAGCACTTTTTACCGTCACTGTTATAAAATGCTCTACAGGATGCAGCAAGATAATTTTAAAACTTTTTGTGCTTCTTTTTCCTACCAAGTCATGGAGTTTGAACGGATGCGTCTCCTTATGTGTCTGTCATGCTTATCGTTCCTCTTCCTTTTCCTCTCTTCCCTCCAGCTGTGAGAAGCCATGTGCCCCCGGTACTCACGGCATCCAGTGTGGGAAGCACTGCTCCTGCCAAAATGGTGGAACATGCCATCATGTGACGGGGGAGTGTTCCTGCCTCCCAGGCTGGGTGGTAAGACCCACAACACACACACACACACACACACACACTTACACAGTGACTCTTTGTACTTGTATTAAAATGGGGCCCTTCAACTCAATTCACATTCATTCAAGGGAAATGATAGATGTTTAAAAATGTTATTTTACAGCATTCTGCTGGCAGTATAACATGAGCGATAAAATACTGTAACATGAGAGATAAAATACTGTAACATGAGGATAAAATGCTGTAACATGAGAGATAAAACACTAACATGAGAGATAAAATACTGTAACATGAGAGATCAAACACTAACATGAGAGATAAAACACTGTAACATGAGAGATCAAACACTAACATGACAGATAAAACACTGTAACATGAGAGATAAAATACTGTAACATGACAGATAAAACACTAACATGAGAGATAAAACACTGTAAAATGAGAGATAAAATACTGTAACATGAGAGATAATATACTGTAACATGAGAGATAAAACATTGTAACATGAGGATAATATACTGTAACATGAGAGATCAAACACTAACATGAGAGATAAAACACTGTAACATGAGAGATAAAACACTGTAACATGAGAGATAAAACACTGTAACATGAGAGATAAAACACTTACATGAGAGATACAATACTGTAACAGGATAAAATACTCTAACATGAGAGATAAAACACTAACATGAGAGATAAAATACTGTAACATGAGGATAAAATACTGTAACATGAGGATAAAATACTGTAACATGAGAGGTAAAACACTAACATGAGAGATAAAATACTGTAACATGAGAGATAAAACACTAACATGAGAGATAAAACACTAACATGAGAGATAAAACACTAACATGAGAGATAAAATACTGTAACATGAGGATAAAATACTGTAACATGAGAGATAAAATACTGTAACATGAGAGGTAAAACACTAACATGAGAGATAAAATACTGTAACATGAGGATAAAATACTGTAACATGAGAGATAAAATACTGTAACATGAGAGGTAAAATACTGTAACATGAGGATAAAATACTGTAACATGAGGATAAAATACTGTAACATGAGGATAAAATACTGTAACATGAGAGATAAAACACTGTAACATGAGAGATAAAACACTGTAACATGAGAGATAAAACACTGTAACATGAGAGATAAAATACTCTTAACATGAGAGATAAAACACTAACATGAGAGATACAATACTGTAACAGGATAAAATACTCTAACATGAGAGATAAAACACTAACATGAGAGATAAAATACTGTAACATGAGGATAAAATACTGTAACATGAGGATAAAATACTGTAACATGAGAGGTAAAACACTAACATGAGAGATAAAATACTGTAACATGAGAGATAAAACACTAACATGAGAGATAAAATACTGTAACATGAGGATAAAATACTGTAACATGAGAGATAAAATACTGTAACATGAGAGGTAAAACACTAACATGAGAGATAAAATACTGTAACATGAGGATAAAATACTGTAACATGAGAGATAAAATACTGTAACATGAGAGATAAAATACTGTAACATGAGAGATAAAACACTGTAACATGAGAGATAAAATACTGTAACATGAGAGATAAAACACTAACATGAGAGATAAAACACTAACATGAGAGATAAAATACTGTAACATGAGGATAAAATACTGTAACATGAGAGATAAAACACTGTAACATGAGAGATAAAACACTGTAACATGAGAGATAAAATACTCTTAACATGAGAGATAAAACACTAACATGAGAGATAAAACACTAACATGAGAGATACAATACTGTAACAGGATAAAATACTCTAACATGAGAGATAAAACACTGTAACATGAGAGATAAAGATAAAACACTGTAACATGAGAGATAAAATACTGTAACATGAGAGATAAAACACTGTAACATGAGAGATAAAATACTGTAACATGAGAGATAAAGATAAAACACTGTAACATGAGAGATAAAATACTGTAACATGAGAGATAAAATACTGTAACATGAGAGATAAAATACTGTAACATGAGAGATAAAATACTGTAAAATGAGAGATAAAATACTGTAACATGAGGATAAAACACTGTAACATGAGAGATAAAATACTGTAACATGAGAGGTAAAATACTGTAACCTGCTCATGTGCAGGCTCCAGATGGAAGCGTCTTCCCTGTTGACAGAAATTACTTCCCAGTAGCGATGGAAATGTACATAGAATTTCAGCAAAATATAAAAATTTTAGGGGCCTCCAGGGGGCGTAGTGGTCTATTCCATTGCCTACCAACACGGGGATCCTGGTTTGAATCCCCGTGTTGCCTCCGGCTTGCTAAGGCGTCCCTGCAGACACAATTGGCCGTGTGTGCAGGTGGGAAACCGGATGTGGGTATGTGTCCTGATCGTTGCACTAGCACCTCCTCTGGTCGGTCGGGGTGTCTGTTTTGCGGGGGGGGGGGGGGTTGCGTGATCCTCCCACGCGCTACATCCCCCTGGTGAAACTCCTCACTGTCAGGTGAAAAAAAGCAGCCGGCGACTCCACATGTATCGGAATGTGGTAGTCTGCAGCCCTCGCCAGATTGGCACGAGGGGGGTGGAGCAGAAACCAGGACTGCTCGGAAGAGTGGGGTAATGGGCTAGATACAATTGGGGAGAAAGGGGCGGGGGGGGAGAAAGGGGCGGGGGGGTAGTTGGTTGAATCTCAATACATGGAGACTCCACGTTACCCAGTTCAAACGAGTCTTCAGTGGGACTGACATCAGACATAGACTTTCAGTTAATGCCACTTTGTCGGAGGACAAACCTGACTGGTCCACCATGGGGGACCATAGATGGAGGGATTTTTCAATCTGCTTCAATTGTGGAATTTTGTCACAAATTCTGAGTGTGTTTTTGTGTGTTGTATTTGGTCTTAGGGTCCAGTGTGCGCCCAGCCATGCCCATTTGGATCCTTTGGTATGAACTGCTCGGAGCAGTGCATGTGCCGCAACGAAGGCCTGTGCGACCACATCAGCGGCCAGTGCCAGTGCACGGCGGGCTACACTGGGGACAGGTAAGCTGGGAGCTGGCTCAATGGAAAGCCTTTGGCCACCCAGTTAAAAATAACAGATAACAGCTGACGTGTTCATCCTCAACTTCACCATCACCAAAGCAGCCCCCCCCCCAAAAAAAGTAGAGCTGTTTCACCGGATACCAGATTGTTCTGTGTGTTTTAATTAATCTAATTTCTGTAGTATTTACATACCGGCCGATCCATTCATCATACGAATTAAATCTTATATCAGAATCAGAGTTGGGGCGTCCGGATAGCGTGGTGGTCTATTCCGTTGCCTACCAACACGTGGATCGCCGGTTCGAATCCCCGTGTTACCTCCGGCTTGGTGGGGCGTCCCTACAGACACAATTGGCCGTGTCTGTAGGGACATCACATCACATGACCAAATATGGCGGGCTCCGGCTCACCCACTAAATCTCCCAAATGTTCAACGTATTTACATTGTTGTCATGCCCTCAGTTCTGACTCTGTGCGGACATATGATGCTGTAGCGAATACGGGTGGACAACGCAACCACAGCAACTGCCGCGGCCGGGACGCGAACCCGTACCGCCCGCACCGCAGGAGGCATCGCTAACCGCTAGACTAAAGGGTCAGACCCGCCAGCCAGCGGCCAGCGTGTCTTCTTATCCATGCACGTTACACTACCCCCCTCCTTCGGGAAGCGCGTCCCCGCGCTTAAGCGTATCAGCTCCTTCACGCCTCAGGGCGCATGCGCTTCCGATGGCTCCATCCCACTTCTGACACCAATGTAGCGAATTTAGGAACCCGTCTCTCCCGCTCCGCAAGCGACAACGTTAGCCAGTCGACTAAAGCAGTGTCTCTCAACCCAGTCCTCAAGGACCCCCTATCCTGCAGATTTTCATTGTAACCCTGCATAGGTAGCCCTGCTTGTACTTACTCGACCAATCATGTCGCAGCACTTAATTATGCAAGGTGTGCAACATCTGACAAAATTCATTGCTGATTGGTTGAATAACTACAAACAGGTACCTATTCAGGGTTGCAAAGAAAATCTGCAGGATAGGGGGTCCTTGAGGACTGGGTTGAGAAACACTGGACTAAAGGGTCCGACCCGTTAGTCAAGGACCAACGTGTCTACTTATCCATGCACGTTACACTACGTTAAAATGTTGGCCCAGTCCTCGTGACACTCATGACGTAGAAGTCTGAGCTGTGCGATGTGGAGTTTCTGAGATAGGAGCGTTTGTTCTGAGGGCGACGGCACATAGAAAATGCATCGACAGAATTTTTCAAAAATCAGCTGTCAGACCGTTTGAATTCCAACTGCCCCGTTGCCATGGTGACGCACACACTCGGTGCTGAGTCATGCTGTGTGAGATAGATCGATGATGATAACTTTATTTATATAGGCCCTTTTCGAAACCGCTACGAGGTGCTGTGCATACGTAAGAGTGAAATAATACAAGACGTAGATAGACAGATTTAGAGAAACAAGAGGAGAATTGAATTTTAAAACAAGTCTTTATTTGACAAAAAAATGATCAAAAACACAAACTAAAAACAGGTAAGACCCCTTTTATCTGAGCTCTGCAGCAAAAACCAGCTCATCCTCTATGGTGGAACACAGCACCCCTGTATAGCACCACATGGTGGAACACAACACCCCTATATAACACCACATGGTGGAACACAACACCCCTGTATAGCACCACATGGTGGAACACAGCACCCCTATATAACACCTCATGGTGGAACACAACACCCCTGTATAGCACCACATGGTGGAACACAGCACCCCTGTATAACACCTCATGGTGGAACATAGCACCCCTGTATAGCACCTCATGGTGGAACACAGCACCCCTGTATAACACCTCATGGTGGAACATAGCACCCCTGTATAGCACCACATGGTGGAACACAGCACCCCTGTATAACACCACATGGTGGAACACAGCACCCCTGTATAGCACCACATGGTGGAACACAGCACCCCTGTATAACACCTCATGGTGGAACACAGCACCCCTGTCTAACACCACATGGTGGAACACAGCACCCCTGTATAACACCTCATGGTGGAACACAGCACCCCTGTATAACACCTCATGGTGGAACACAGCACCCCTGTCTAACACCACATGGTGGAACACAGCACCCCTGTATAACACCTCATGGTGGAACACAGCACCCCTGTCTAACACCTCATGGTGGAACACAGCACCCCTGTATAGCACCACATGGTGGAACACAGCACCCCTGTATAACACCACATGGTGGAACACAGCACCCCTGTATAACACCACATGGTGGAACACAGCACCCCTGTATAACACCACATGGTGGAACACAGCACCCCTGTATAACACCTCATGGTGGAACACAGCACCCCTGTATAGCACCACATGGTGTGAATATGTCCACATCCTTCACTGCTTTGTAATAATTAAAATCTACTTTATCCTGGCCTGGACCATCCTGGTAAAGACAGAAAGAGAGACAGAAATAGAGAGAGAGAGATTTTCAAAAAGTAACTTTTATTTTAAGAAAATACAGTCATAGCCAAAACACAAGCAAATGAATAGATATTTAAAAATAAAAATAAATCACATAAGTTCTCCAGAAAAAAAAAACGAGTTGGTTGTCTTTTACTGAGCACAACACACCCCCATGAGTCCAGATAACACAACAACTCCCCATGAGCCCAGACAACACTGAATTGCTGGAGATCTTTAATTTCTCTGTAATAATTGAAATCAACCATCATCCTGGCTTTTACCATTCTAGTAAACAGCAGCTTTACATCAGTGTCTACTGAGTTGTCCATCTTCCTCTTTCTGCTTACATAAATAGCCAGTTTTGCTTGTCCCAAGATGAAATTCATTAGTTGGCATTTTTCTTTGACAGTTTGTTTATACGTACACCCCAGAATGAAGGTGTGCTTGGAGAAAACCTCCCTACCTTACTGAATAAACTCTCCAACAACATGAACAGTGGTACCAGGCGCACACACTCTAGCTAACAGTGGAAAAACAGTTTCTTTGTAAGAGCAAAAAAGACATTTATCACTCACACCTTGACTAATAACGGAAAGGAAAGCATTAACTGCTGCTATCCCAAGTACAAGTCTCCACTGTAAGTCAGCAACCTTCTTTGTTAATGGTGGTTTGTATAAACCCCTCCAAGCAGGTCTGATGTCAACTCCCAAGCCCAGAAGACTTTGCCAAGGTGTGTCAACACAATTGATTAGTTTACCCTTGTTTAGAGATTTAACCATCCTTCCATATAGTAATTTGCCTTTTACCTCTTCTAAATGAGGAAAAGTACTTCTTTTCTCATCTGAAAAGAGCCTGAACAGTCATCAAAACTGGGGTGAATACTTCAACAAGGAAAAGGATCATCTGTATTAGACGCGATCAAACCATCGCTGGATTCCTGTAACAGGAGGGACTCATGTCCCGTCAGACAGCGTCTCCAGTGGTCAAGCAGCTTGTTGATGATCCTCACAGAACGTACTCCCAGACCAGCCACAAGAGCAGCTGCATTGCTCAGGTCAGGTCCAGCAGTGTTCACCACCGATTCAAGGGTTAGAAAACCTGCTCTGCAAAACACTTCT
>JAJHIY020000875.1:0-30000 GCA_022114975.2 Lampris megalopsis | reverse complement strand
TTCTCATCAGGTGTAACAGAGCCACTATAATACTGAATCAACAGTGTCTGCTCACCACTTGTGAGAGCTTCCCTCCATTTTTTAAGCAGCAGAGTGAGGACACAACAAGTTGATCTCAGCTCTAAGCGGGAGGCAAGAGGAGCCGCATTGTCCATGCCTGGGCCTGCAAGCTGAACTACATGCCCCAGTCACCACGTTCGACACACAGAACCGCCTCAGCAGAGCTGGTCCCACTTGACAGACTGCACTGAAACGGATGCCGTGTATGATTGGTTCCTGGAGGAACCAAAACAAAGCCGTGTTGTCTCAGTCTCTCTTTGTATAACAAATTCCACACCTTGAACAGCCCACGGTAGAGGTCAGGTAGGTCCTTGATGTTAAGCTGCTTCGAGTTCATCAAAACCAAAGATCTGTCCAGCCCCAGTCCACCTAGCTGACTCAGAACGGTGCAAGCCAGCGACCTCCACACTAACTCAGCAGGACTGTACAGAAACCTTTGCAGGAACTGGAAACACAAGGTAGCCCCCCTGCTGCTCAGGTGGATCAGGCCCTGCCCTCCTTCGACTCTCGGCAGGTACAGCATACTCTGAGGCACCCAGTGCAGTTTGTCCCAGAAGAAGTTGACAAGAAGAACCTGGATCTTGGACAGCAGCTCTGGTGGGGGGTCAACAACTGACAGGCGACGCCATAACATTGATGATGTTTGTCACATTGAAGTTGTTTGTGATCAGGACTCGACCTCTGTAGGACATCGCCATCAAAATCCACTTCCACTTTGCGAACCAACCTTTGACCTTTTCAAGAACATTTTCCCAGTTTTTAAGAACAACAGACGGAACACCCAGAAACACTCCTAAATATTTCAGCCCCCCCCCATCTTCCAAGTCAACCCCCCAGGCAGACAGAGCTTTTTCTCCAGTACACCCCCAACACTGACAGCTTCGCTTCTGATCCCGTTAACTCTGGCTGAAGACATTAAGCCAAACTGGACGAGGCCCCTCTCCAACATGTCAATATCCTGCTGACTGTTCACCAGAATTACCAAATCATCTGCATAGGCTGACAGTTTTAAGGGTGCACTACAACCTGAGATAGGTATACCCTGAAGGTCAGATCTGAGTTTCTGTAACAGCGGCTCAAACGCTAGGGAATATAACATGCCTGAGAGGGCACAGCCTTGTTTAATCCCCCTTTGCATTCGAAAAGGAGCACTCAAACCACCATTAATTTTCAGCACACTCTGAATGTCCCAATACAGAACCCTAAGTTTGCTAATAAAGCCAGGCCCAAAACCAAAGGCCCTCAATGTGAGCCAGAGATATTCATGCTCAACACGATCAAAGGCCTTTTCTTGATCAATTGATATGATGCCCGCGTTGGGCCAAACAGCCTACAAGAGAGAGAGACAGAAAGAGAGAGAGACAGAAAGAGAGACCGAAAGACAAGTAGGCATGTTGGTCTTCTCGCTCCACGTCGTCTGGCTCTGTCTCCGTCTCCTCCTCTTCCCGAACAAATGGCGGCAAAAAGGCACCACTCACGTTTTGCAATTTCCACAGGAATCGTGTCGTTTACACTATTATCACTATTATTACCCTTCTAATGCAACAAAAATGTGCATGTTTTTTCCAAAAATGTGACTTTTCTTTAGTGAAACAGAAACCCAAAGTGGGACTGAAGTTGGCTCAGGCAGGCAGGAGACAGGTGTTAATAAAAGGTTAATCCTTCCTTTCTCCTCGCCGTTCTGTTTTCTGCCCCCCAACCCCCTTTGTGACAAGTTTAATTTTCACCATATATAACCTGAGGGATTTTCACCCAGGGTCAAATGAATTTCCTCCTTCTCCTACATTCTCTGACTCCATTACCTCCATTTCCATCTTTAAGTGGAAATTACACTCTCTCCCTCTCACTCTCCTTCATTTTGTCTCTTTTTGTTTCAGTGTTTCTCTGTATCTCTCCCTTTATCCTCCCCCATCTCTCTCCCTCTCTCTCTCTCAGCCATTATTTTATACCAAGCCAAATTACCCCCATCCGTTTGGACAGCAGACAGGTAAATTAGTCTACGAGGAATAATTCCTGCGCTGAGTTTCCTCACTCCTCTTCTAATGGAATTAGCCGAGATAAGGGCCAGAGGAATGGGCTGATTTAAGCGGGCCGCCACACCAGTCCATACCAAAGGCCGTTTTAACGGAGTGATTTGTCTACTTCCTAATGGCCACGTTGGTGGACATGCGGAGAATGATGTAGAGACCTCCGGTCACCCGGAGAGACTCCGCCCACCGCCCTGCTGCGGCTCTGAAACGTGCCCATTATCGTCCATATAATGGCTTTGTGAGCCTTGCTCAGGGTCTCATCATAACGACTGGTCCTTTGACCTCATCATGGTGGGCAGAAACTGGACTTCCCTCTGACGGTGTGGGCTGATCTGCTGCTCAGTAGTCACGGTGAAGCGTCAGGCTGGAAACACTTGTAGTGCAGTGGATACACGTGGAGTCGCCAGCCGCTTCTTTTCACCTGACAGTGAGGAGTTTCGCCAGGGGAACATAGCACGTGGGAGGATCACGCTATTCCCCCTCGCCCCCGAACAGGTGCCCTTGACCGACCAGAGGAGGCGCTAGTGCAGCGACCAGGACACATACCCACATCCGGCTTCCCACCCGCAGACACGGCCGATTGTGTCTGTAGGGACGCCCGACCAAGCCGGAGGTAACACGGGGATTCGAACCGGCGATCCCCGTGTTGGTAGGCAACGGAGTAGACCGCTACGCCACCCGGACGCCCCGCATGTTTGATAAAGTTAAGCTACCAGTCAAACAGGGGTCCAAAAAGTACCTTTATTGATTCAGATGCTAAAACAACTTTTGAGCTAGTTTATTTAGGTCAGCGTCATGGAGTGGTGGGCATCCATCCATGCATTGCACTGGTCCATCACAGGGTCTCTCTCTCTCTCTCTCTCTCTCTCTCTCTCTCTCTCTCTCTCTCTCTCTCTCTCTCTCTCTCTCTCTCTCTCGCAGACATGCACACCCGTTACACCTATGGACCACATAGAGTACATCCACACGGATGATTCTGAAAACACCCATCTCCATGGTGGAAACCGGTAGGAGGTTTTCCGGGTACGCTGGTCTTTGCCGGTCGTTTGCCAAGTATCCCCGTCCGTAGGGAAACACAAAGACAGTCGGTGAACACTGCAGTCTCCTCTCCGTTCATGCACACGCGGCTCAGCGTGAGCTGGCAGAGTTTTAACCCGAGATTACGTGACAATCACACGTCAGCGTTCTCCCACAAAGCTCAGCGTTCACCGTCCACGCCACAGCGCCAGACTGCCGTTCTCAACTCTCTCCACGTCACAGAGCGTTTCCGAAAAGCTCCGTTTCCGAACAAACCGCCGGCTTAGTGTGAACGGAACGAGAGACTGGAGAGAAAAAGATGCGTTTTACCGTCCACGCCACAGCGCCAGACTGCCGTTCTCAACTCTCTCCACGTCACAGAGCGTTTCCGAAAAGCTCCGTTTCCGAACAAACCGCCGGCTTAGTGTGAACGGAACGAGAGACTGGAGAGAAAAAGATGCGTTTTAGAACTGATCCTTCAGAGAGCACCCAGACTAACAAAGAAATAAGAAAGCACATCGCTCCGTCTTGCTTTGTCTCCTCTCCTGAAGGTCTGCGTGTCAAACTTTTCCTAAACAGCGGGACACTCACCAGAGGGAACAGAAAACCCTTCTGTTGGTTTTTGCCTCTGAACAACACTGTCGGGTGTAGCCGTGGCGGTGTGAACGTAGCCGGCCCACATGGAGTCGCTGTGTGTTTGGACTGAGGGAGGAAACCCAGGTGAAACTGGGCCCAGCATGTAGAGGATCCACCCTCGGACTGCAATGAGACGGTGCTGACGGAGCACCAAGGTCCAAGGTTGCTGGTCTCCTCTCCCATAGGAGAACCTTGTCTCGGACCAGACGACTTAACTACGTCAGATAGACATCCACCCATTATCCAAGCCGCTTATCCCAACTGGGGTGGCCGGGATGCTGGCGCAGCAAGGCAAAGGAGAGGTGGTGCTGTGCTCCATCCACAGCTCTCCTCCTGATGCCAACCCATCCACTTTGACTTCAGCTCGTGTCAGGATCATTCTAGATTACATGAGCCGTCATTTGGCGCCGTGTTCTGTCATGTGATACATGCGTGAGCAAATTACCACCTTCTCTTTTAAATGGCATAACTCGGGGCATCCGGGTGGCGTGGCGGTCTTTTCCATTGCTTACCAACACGGGGATCGCTGGTTCGAATCCCCATGTTACCTCCGCTTGCTCTGGCGTCCCTACAGACACAATTAGCCGTGTCTGCGGGTGGGAAGCCGGATGTGGGTATGTGTCCTGGTCGCTGCACTAGCGCCGCCTCTGGTCTGTCAGTCGGGGCGCCTGTTTGGGAGGGGGAACTAGCGAGATCCTCCCACGCGCTACGTCCCCCTGGTGAAACTCCTCACTGTCAGGTGAAAAGAAGCGGCTGGCGACTCCGCATGCATGGGAGGAGGCATGTGGTAGTCTGCAGCCCTCCCCGGATCAGCAGAGGGGGCGGAGCAGAGACAGGGACGGCTCAGAAGGGTGGGGTAATTGGCCAAGTACAATTGGAGAAAAAAATGAACCTTTCAGAGGCCATAACCTGGATTGTGTGTGTGTGTGTGTGTGTGTGTGTGTGTGGTGCTCCCCTCCAGATGCCAGGACGAGTGCCCGCTGGGCTCCTACGGGCCCCAGTGCGCCCACAAGTGTGACTGTCAGAACGGGGCCAAGTGTTACCACATAAACGGGGCGTGCCTGTGCGACGAAGGCTTCAAGGGTCCCAGCTGCCAGGACCGGTTCTGCCCCACCGGGCTCTACGGACTCATCTGTGACAAGTACTGCCCCTGCAATGCCTCCAACACACTCAGGTAGAGCCCTGCAGGAGGATCACACACTATTGCACGTTGTTCTATGATGGAGCGGTACCTCATTATTCATGCATTAGCCCCCGGAGTCGGTGGGATGATCTTAACCTGAGAGCGACGTGTACTTCTTCATGAGACTGATGATCCAGCAGGAAAACCTCGGTGTCTGGAGTCCACTGTGAGTCATTCAGTCAGAACAGAATAGAGACGGAGAGTCCGGCCTTCATCCTCGAAACTCTGTCTGATAGCTAGAGCTGCTGAGTGCTTCGTTACTCGGGGACAGAAATAACCCACTGGAAATAAATGAGCCTCAAAAAGAGGTCTGTTATGTTTCGGTGGAGAAGGTTCCCTCAGCACACACACACACACACACACACACACACACACACACACACACACACACACACACACGCACACACACACACAGGCTATTGTTTATGTTTTGACTCATGTACATTTTATCTTCCTTATGTGTGTTACCAGTTTGTGAAATCATGGAATAAATTAACAGATTTGGATTTATTATTTATTTTTTTGCATCCTCCATCCTGGAGGTGTTTTTTGACACCGATAAATCCACTGATCCTTCCGATCTCTCCTCCTAGCTGTCACCCTCTGTCAGGAGAGTGTACTTGTGCAGCCGGATGGGCGGGCCTTTACTGCAACGAGACCTGTCCGTCAGGTTACCATGGTGATGGCTGCAGGGAGCCTTGTGCCTGCGCCAATGGAGCCGACTGTGACGGTGTCACTGGAGCGTGTATGTGTGCGCCAGGGTATACGGTGAGTACATGCACGCACACATGCACACACACATGCACATGCACATGCACACACATGCACACACATGCACGCACATGCACGCACACGTGCACGTGCACAATGAGAAACAATGCGAAAGTTTCCCACACAGCAGAATACAAGAACGGGGCACATCAGCTGCTGGACTGCCCTCATGATTAGCCGGTAGCACCGGTACCTCGTTCTGTGTTATTTCAGCTAGCTGTGGTTTCTTTTTGGGCCCCCCCCCCCATTTTCTCCCTAATTGTACCCGTGCCATTACCCCACTCTTCCGAGCCGTCCCGGTCGCTGCTCGACCTGCCGATCCAGCGAGGCCTGCAGACGACCACATGCCTCCTCCTACACATGTGGAGTCGCCAGCCGCTTCTTTTCACCTGACAGTGAGGAGTTTCGCCAGGGGGGCATAGCGTGTGGGAGGATCACGCTATTCCCCCCCAGTGCCCACTCCCCCCCCCCCAAATAGGCGCCCCGACCGATCAGAGGAGGCGCTAGTGCAGCGACCAGGACACGTATCCACACCCGGCTTCCCACCCGCAGACACGGCCAATTGTGTCTGTAGAGACGCCCAGCCAAGCCGGAGGTAACACAGGGATTCGAACCGGTGATCCCCATGTTGGGAGGCAACGCAATAGACTGCTACACTACCCAGACGCCCCTCTAGCTGTGGTTTCTAACACAGGACTTGGAGAGATGAAATACCAGGCTTGTAAAAACAGTTCCACTTTAGAAGGAAAAGGAAACTTATAATGTTTGAGGAGACCTGTCACTAATCATTATGAGTGTGAGATGAGGGAATATGAACTTGCAGAACTAGAACAGTCAGACAACATAAGCATTCAGACGTACGCAGACTGAAAAACTCAATTACTCAAAAATAACCATTAATGCTTTTGTGCACATGAAACATAGAGAATAATGTGGACTCCCTCGTTTGACCCCTTACACTCGCTCTCTCTCTCTCTCTGTCTCTCTCTGTCTCTCCCTCTTATTAAAAATCTGGTTTGTGACAGAGGACTGCAGGCCATATTTAACTTGTCCCTGTCATTGTGTGTGGTTCCACTGTGTTTGAAGAAAACCACCATCGTGCCTGTACCTAAGAGAACACCTGTCTCTTGCCTTAATGACCTGTTGCTTTGACCTTCTGTTATTATGAAGTATCTGGAAAGATTGGTTATATCATCATATATAACACATAACATTCCTGTTACTCTTGACCCATTACAGTTTGCCTTCTGTTCCAACAGATCTGTAGATGACGCTGTCTCACTTGGTCCGCATACTGCTTTAGTACACCTTGGAAAGAAACATACCCATGTCAGAATGTTGTTTATTGATTACAACTCTGTTTTTAATATATGGATGTACCACCCAAACTGGTGTTGAAACTCAGAGGTCTTGGTCTGGGCAACTCGCTCTATGATTGGCTAGTTAATTTCCCAACAGGAAGGCCCCAGACTGTGAGAATAGGTAAAACATACTCATCTACACTAGTTGTTATGACCGGTGCACCTCAGGGCTCCTGTCTCGGGCCCCTATTATAGTCTGTTTACACACGACTGTGTAATCAAATGTGACAACAGCGTCATTAAATTCACAGATGACACCACAGTGATTGGGACTAATAAGTGACAGTGATGAGAGGGCGTCTATGGGAAGTGAACGATTTAACCGTATGATGCCATGATAAAATCTCTAAATGTCAGTAAGACAAAGGAAATCATTGTTGACTTTAGAAAGATCAGAGGAAGTCACATTCCTTTTTCCATCAATGGTTCATCTGTTAACATTGTGGACAATTTTAGATTTTTCGGTTTACACGTCACAGACACCCTCACACAGACACCTTCACATGGTCCGTCGACGCCAGCTGAATCCTCAAGAAGGCACAGCAGAGACTGTATTTTCTGAGGTATCATAAGGGTATTGGTATGAGTACCAAAAATCTTATGAACTTTTACTATTGCGGTACCATCGAAAATGTCTTGACAGGCTGTATCGCAGTGGGGCTTTGCAGCCTGACTGCTCAGGGCTGCAGACTGCTTCAAAGACGGTTGAATCGGTTCATCTGGATACGAAGTTTAATGACAGATACGTTTCATCACTCAACTAAGTGACCTCTTCGGTCTAAACTGACTGCAGGTATCCCACCCTTATAAACCATACAGTTGCATAACGACTGAAACCAACGACCAGTTTCATATGCAAATATGACCATTAACTAGAGTTTCAATGGCCATGTGTACTATTCACAGAGGGTGTTTTTCTTATGATATTAAGTCTCTCTTCACGCGCATTACTTTTGATGAATAGTACACAAGGGTGGGGATACCTGCAGTCAGTTTAGACTGAAGATGTCACTTAGATGAGTGATGAAACTTATTTGTCAATTATCCGGATGAACTGATTCAGCCTTCTTTGATTTTCTTACCTGGATTATTGAGCGGGCATCAAGATGCTACAAAGACTGTAAAGACAGCAGCAGAAAGCATCGGCATGGAACTACCACAACTTCCTAATATTTACACCACTCGCTGCAAAATGAAAGCCCAAAACATCATTAAGGATACCATCTAAAAATCCCTACCGGAGCATCAAACCACACACCACCCGTCTCAGTAACTGTTTCTTTCACAGGCAGTCAGGTTGCTGAACAGCTGACATAGCCATATGCACCTCACATTGTTGCATTATCATGTACTGTATATTGTGTGTATAATGTATAAATTTGTTGACTACATAGTCCATGTAGGTCTGTAGTGTTGTCTTTTTTTTTGGGGGGGGGGGGGTTGTGTCGCTATGTTAAGGCAGAGAGAGCCAGAACACAAGAATTTCATTTTGTGTTAATACATATGATAATAATGGTTTCATGCCAGGAAAGAGCACCACAGATGTGATGTTTGCTTTGGCAGTGTTGATGGAGAAGTATAGAGAAGGCCAGAAGGAGGTACATTGTGTCTTTGTGGATTTAGAAAAAGCATACGACAGGGTGCCGAGAGAGGAGGTGTGGTATGGTTTGAGGAAGTCGGGAGTTGCAGAGAAGTATGTAGGAGTGGTGCAGGATATGTATGAGGGCAGTGTGACAGTGGTGAGGTGTGTGGTTGGAATGACAGATGGGTTCTTGTTTGAAATGGTGATGGACAGGTGGACGGACAAGATCAGACAGGAGTCTCCGTGGACTATGATGTTTGTGGATGACATTGTGATCTGTAGCGAGAGTAGGGTGCAGGTGGAGGAGAGCCTGGAGAGGTGGAGGTATGCACTGGAGAGAAGAGGAATGAAAGTCAGTAGGAGCAAGACAGAATACCTATGCGTGAATGAGAGGGAGGACAGTGGAATGGTCAGGATGCAAGGAGGAGAGGTGACGAAGGCGTATGAGTTTAAATACTTGGGGTCAACTGTCCAAAGTAACGGGGAGTGCAGGCGAGAGGTGAAGAAGAGAGTGCAGGCAGGGTGGAGTGGGTGGAGCAGAGTGTCAGGAGTGATGAGTGACAGAAGGGTACCAGCAAGAGTTAAAGGGAAGGTTTACAAGATGGTGGTGAGACCAGCTATGTTATATGGTTTGGAGACAGTGGCACTGATGAAAAGACAGGAGGTGGAGCTGGAGGTGGCAGAGAGGAAGATGATAAGATTTTCACTGGGAGTGATGAAGAAGGACAGGATTAGGAACGAGTATATTAGAGGGACAGCTCTGGTTGGACGGTTTGGAGACAAAGCAAGAGAGGCAAGATGGAGATGGTGTGGACATGTGTGGAGGAGAGATGCTGGGTATATTGGGAGAAGGATGCTGAATATGGAGCTGCCAGGGAAGAGGAGAAGAGGAAGGCCAAAGAGGAGGTTTATGGATGTGGTGAGGGAGGACATGCAGGTGGCTGGTGTGACAGAGGAAGACGCAGAGGACAGGAAGAGATGGAAACGGACGATCCGCTGTGGCGCCCCCTAACGGGAGCAGCCGAAAGTAGTAGTAGTAGTAGTAGTAGTAGTAGTCATATGACAATAAAGTTGAACTTGAACATCGAGAACTGAGACCATCCAACTCTGCACTGTTACAATCATGTGTCATCCAAACGATGTAGACGCTAAACCATGAAGTGAGTTTTGTACGACTAGTGGGCTGAAACTGTTGAGTTGATGGGAGGCTGCTGCAGGTGTACTGATGTAGGTCAGTGCAACCTCACCATCCACTGCTGTTTGTGTGTGTGTGTGTGTGTGGGGGTGGGTGGGTGGAAAAATGGCCGATAACTCTGTGTTAGGACAGATGTCAGACATGTCTCAGACTGTCAGCCATTTTGTCTCTGATCTGTTACCGCGGTGACAAAAAAGAATTCATGGGAATTTATTTTATCCAAAGTCCAAGCTGTGATGTAATCTAAGTCAGACTTTATTTAATCAATCGGTCAGTCAATCAGTCAATCAATCAATCCAGATATGACACTTTAGCTCCCCATGTTTTTTATTGTTGTATGAATGTTTTTCATTGTATTTTATAATTTGTTCTGGATGTTCAGGAATCAGGAACATTTATTTGTCGTTTCATTCATGTACTTGCATACATTAAATGTATGCAAATGTATTAAATGTATACATTATATCCAAACTACAAAAAAACAACCCTACAAACACACATACTATACGCAACATATCCACAAAAAAAATTAAAAAAAGTCACTGTCCAAGAGATGAACACCAGCCAGGATGACCGTCAGAACCGCCGGTCTGCATGGGCTAGCAGTTAGCTTAGCCTGCCTTGCTTCCACATCCTGTCAGACCGCCCTCGGTGTTTCCTCCTCGGGCACTGCTCCAGGCAAGGCCGTGGTCCTTGGGCCCACAGGAGGCAGCAGACCAGGCTCCCCCCAGCCGATCCAACGCCAGCTCTCCCAGCCAGACACCTTTGACACACCTCCTCGCACTCCACATGGTGACACTAAAAACACAGTCAACGCCAGGCGAGGCCGCCACCAGACCACCCTCGGTGTTGTCGGAACTGCCGGTCTGCATGGGCTAGCGGTTAGCTTAGCCTGCCCCGCTTCCGCGTCCTGTCAGACCGCCCTCGGTGTTTCCTCTTCGGGCAGGGCCGCGGCCCCCGGGCCCACAGGATGCAGCAGACCAAGCTCCTCCAGCCGATCCAGCGCCAGCTCTCCCAGCTGTTAGATGAAGACACAAACCCCAGACATGGACAAAAACCCTGCATGGACGGCACTGGGTGAGGCCACCGCAAAATTTAAGTTCACGCCACCATCTTCCCACAACAACGTGAGTTCGTGCCGCCATCTTCCCACACGGGATGCGGAATGTTCATACAGATACTGTCATAGCTGTAGAGACAGCAATACTACACATAGTTTAATGCAACGTTTCCCAACCCAGTCCTCAAGGAACCCCTATCCTGCAGATTCTCATTGTAACCCTGCATAGGGAGCCCTGCTTGTACTCACTCAACCAATCATCTCACAGCACTTAATTATGCAAGGTGTGCAACATCTGACAAAATTCATTGCTGATTGGTTGAATAACTACAAACAGGTACCTATTCAGGGTTGCAAAGAAAATCTGCAGGATAGGGGGTCCTTGAGGACTGGGTTGGGAAACACTGGTTTAATGGACTAATAATTACTGTAGTCTCAAAAGTCTTTAATTTGCTTGACGATATTTACATTTATTCATTTATTTCAAGAGGGACCAAACATAATAAGAAATGTTATAGAAGCATGATAGTAAAAAAAAAAAATATATATATATGTGTGTGTGTGTGTGTGTGTGTGTGTGTGTGTGTGTGTGTGTGTGTGTGTGTGTGTGTGTGTGTATATGTATGTATGTATATATATAAAATGTTCATTTAGTCAGATCAGAATGCCCTTTTTTAAAAACATTTAACCGTAAAACCAACAGACGGGCAGAGGCAAGGGTGGCATGGTAAATGTAAAATGGCGTTACACATTTTATTTTCCCATCTTTGTGGAGAGACAGATGAAATATCCAGTTGCTGGAAGAGGGGAGCGGAACGCTCGAGCTGCTCCCAGTGAGCCAAATAATGATAAAATACACTTTCCTGTAAAATAAGGATATCGAAGGGCCTGGTCGGCAATATGGCAATATGTGATAAAATCCAAGTGCATGGTGGTATATGAGAAACTCTGATAAGACAAAGCACCGAATTATCTCAGTGCAAGCTTTCCTTTTCTTTTTTCTTTTTTGCTGTGAATTTCAACCAGAAATCTTTATTTCCAATTAAAATGTCCATTTTTGTTGGAGTGAAAAGACGGGGAATTGTTTCGCCGCCGAGCTCTTTCTGTGTGCACTGCCCAAATGTCCCTGCAGCTTTTGACCCGGCTCGTCTCTTGCTCCTCTCATCTTAAAATCCTCAAATGAAAGATAAAAATGAGACTGGATCATTACCGGGCACCCAGTTTATACCAAAAAGGACAACTTGTAGGACTTGTCTTTTTCAGAGCCGGGGGTTTTTTTTCCTCCCAAGTTTCTAAACTCAGGAGTTTATTAAGAAAGTAAATATTTCATTCATTTTCCGGCGCTCTCACAAGGCTCCTTTCTTCTCCTGCCTTTATGCATTTGGCTGGCTTTATTAATATTAGATTAGCAGTAATTTAAAGGCAGCAGGTTGGGAGCCACCAGCTTTAATTAGACCGGCCTGTCGGCGGGCCAAGGGCTGTGATCAGTGTGGGATGAAGTGGAGGTTAGCTGGCTAACGCAGCGGGCCGGCATCGCCGCGGAGACGTGGGACGTTCTGCTAATGTCAAGCCGTCTGTCTGGCCGAGGCCTTCACTGATTGATTCAGAGCCAGTCTGCTGTTGCTCTGTGGGGGCGCTGTCGTTGACGTCGGCCTCCTTCCGTCACGGTGTTTATGCTCGGTACACCACCTCCATCCTTACATGTGATACCATGTTGTGTTTAAAACGAACTGACAGGGGAGATGTGGAAGGAGATATGGAAGGAGATATGGAAGGAGATATGGAAGGAGATATGGACTGAGATATGGAAGGAGATATGGAAGGAGATATGAACAGAGATATGAACAGAGATATGGAAGGAGATATGGAAGGAGATATGGAAGGAGATACGGACAGAAATATGAACAGAGATATGGAAGGAGATATGGAAGGAGATATGAACAGAGATATGGAAGGAGATATAGAAGGAGATATGGACAGAGATATGGAAGGAGATATGGACAGAGATATGGAAGGAGATATGGGAGGAGATATGGAAGGAGATATGGAAGGAGATATAGAAGGAGATATGAACAGAGATATGGAAGGAGATATAGAAGGAGATATGGACAGAGATATGGAAGGAGATGTAGAAGGAGATGTGAACAGAGATATGGAAGGAGATATAGAAGGAGATATGGACAGAGATATGGAAGGAGATATAGAAGGAGATATGGACAGAGATATGGAAGGAGATATGGGAGGAGATATGGACAGAGATATGGAAGGAGATATGGGAGGAGATATGGAAAGAGATATGGAAGGAGATATAGAAGGAGATATGGACAGAGATATGGAAGGAGATATAGAAGGAGATATGGACAGAGATATGGAAGGAGATATGGGAGGAGATATGGAAGGAGATATGGAAGGAAATATGGAAGGAGATATGGACTGAGATATGGAAAGAGATATGGATGGAGATATGGAAGGAAATATGGAAGGAGATATGGACTGAGATATGGAAAGAGATATGGAAGGAGATATGGAAGGAGATATGGATGGAAATATGGAAGGAGATATGGACTGAGATATGGAAAGAGATATGGAAGGAGATATGAACAGAGATATGAACAGAAATATGGAAGGAAATATGGAAGGCGATATGGGCGGAAATATGGAAGGAGATATGGCATGAGTTATAGAAGGAGTTATAGAAGGAGATAGGGATGGAAATATGGAAGGAGATATGGACTGAGATATGGAAAGAGATATGGATGGAGATATGGATGGAGATGTGGGCGGAAATATGGAAGCAGATGTGGAAGGAAATATGGAAGGAGTTATAGAAGGAGTTATAGAAGGAGATAGGGATGGAAATATGGAAGGAGATATGGAAGGAAATATGGAAGGAGATATGGACAGAAATATGGAAGGAGATGTGGCTGGAAATATGGAAGGAAATATGGAAGGAGATATGGAGGTGAAGTCATTTGTGGACGAGGTTATGTAGGCCGGATGTGCTCATTAAGAGGAACGGAGGCTTTTGACGGTGGAAGGAAAAGAAGACGTTTCATTCAACTTTGTGTCTGGAGGGTTTCTGATCTGGGAGCTGACTGCAGGATTCATAAATCATCAATGGGTTGTCTTAGATAATATCGTGTTCATTTAGGCTTTTTATGTACCTTTTCACAGGGTATATGCAACTAACTCAGGATTCCCTGAAAGGCTCTCTCCAGTATTATAATCTCTATGTAGCACCAATTTATTGTCGTGTGCTCTGTTTGAGGAATGTATGTCATCTCACCTGGCTGATAGCAACAGATTCAGAAGCTGATCCGGAATTTGATTCAACCATTTATGTGCCAGAAGCGAACAGATTCAGGTATCATTAGAAGTAAAAGTTAGCTTGAGACTAACAACCGTGCACAACATGCTTGGCCCATTTCTTTTCCAGAAATCAGGAACACTTTATTTATTGATTATGAAATGCCATTTCCCCAGCCCACAGCGGCGCAGCACAAAGGCAACAGCACATCCAAAAACTAAAGGAACTACAAGAACACATATCCAAACTAACACATATATCCAAACTTTAAAAAAGAAAAGAAAAAAAATCACAGTCCAAGGTCACGAATGCCAGCCAGGATGACTGTCAGAACTGCTGGTCTGCGTGAGCTAGCAGTTCGCTTAGCCTACCCCTCTTCCACGTCCTGTCAGACCGCCATCGGTGTTTCCTCTTCGGGCGCAGCTCCAGGCAGGAGCTGTGGTCTTTGGGCCCACCAGATGAAGCAGACCGAGCTCTCCCAGCCGATCCAGTGCCAGCTCTCCCAGCCAGACACCCTCGACACACCTCCCCGCACTCCATACAATGACACCAAAAACACCACAGTCAATGCCAAGTGAGGCCACCGCCGACCACCTTTGATGTTATCAGAACTGCTGGTCTGCATGGGCTAGCAGTTAGATTAGCCTCCTCCGCTTCCGCATCCTGTCAGACCGCCCTCGGTGTTACCTCTTTGGGCGCAGCTCCAGGCAAGGCCGTGGTCCCTGGGCCCACAGGATGCAGCAGACCAAGCTCTCCCAGCTGGTCCAGCGCCAGCTCTCCCAGCCATCAAACGAAGACAAAACTTAGACACTGCATGGATGGTACTGGGTGAGGCTGCCGCAAATGTGAATTCGCACCACCATCTTCCCACACCGGGACTGGGTGCTCTCTATACTACCTCTCTTGGCTCAGTTATTTCTACAAATGGCTTTTCCCACCATTTCTACGCCAACGCTCGACTCTTCTTTTTCTTTCCGCCAGATGACTTGAGGTGTCAGCGAGGGTTGCTGTTTATCTCACTGATATACCTGCTTCAATGAGGGACTGACACCTCCACCTCAGTTCGTCCAAAACAGACCTCCTTTTCATTCTTGCGAGCTCCTCCGTCCTCAGAGATGCATTGATCAGTCTCAGTACATTGACAATCAACTCCTCCAGTACTGTGAGGAACCTTGTGAAGACTGACAATAGACTGTCATTCTCTGACCACATGACGGCCTTCTTCCGTTCCTTTGCTTTGCTTTGTGTAACATCTGCAATATCACGTCGTGCCTATCAGAACATTCTACCCGGCTACTGTTCCAGACACTAATGATCTCTCAGTTAGACTACTGTAATGTACTCTCTCTGGTCTCCCAGTCTGTGTAATCCAATTGCTGTAAAGAATCCAGAATGATGCTATGTGTTTGCTTTTCAACTTGACCAAATGTATGTCTCTCCTTCTCTTTGTGCCTTTACACTGCCTACCTGTTCAGGAATCAGGAACAGTTTATTGTCATTTCTTTCACGTACTTGCCTACACAAAAGAACAAAATTCCATTTCCCCCAGCCGACAGCAGTGTGACACAAAAGTCACATCCAAAATTTCTCAAAAACGACACCACCGAAAACATACAAAAACAGAGAGAGAAAAAAACAGTTAGCAACACAGTGCAAAAATTCCACTGTCCAGAGAATGAACGCCAGCCAGGATGACTGTCGGACTGGCAGTCTGTATGGGCTAGCAGTTAGCTTAGCCTGTCCCGCTTCCGGATCCTGTCAGACCGCCCTTGGTGTTTCCTCCTTGGGCGCAGCTCCGGCAAGGCCGTGGTCCCTGGGCCCACTGGACGCACCAGACCAGGCTCTCCCAGCCAATCCAATGGCAGCTCTCCCAGCCAGACACCTTCAACACACCTACCCGCGCTCCACATGATGACATTGAAACACAGTCAACGCAAGGCGAAGCCACTGCCAGACCGCCCTCGGTGTAGCAGTTAGCTTAGTCTGCCCCGCTTCCGCATCCTGTCAGACCACTCTTGGTGTTACCTCTTTGGACACAGCTCCAGGCAGGGCCGTGGTCACAGGATGCAGCAGACCAAGCTCTCCCAGCCGATCCAGTGCCAGCTCTCCCAGCTATCAAACGAAGACAAAACCTAGATGCAGACGTGGACAAAGACACTGCATGGATGGTACTGGGTGAGGCCGCAGCAACCGGGAATTCATGCCGCCATCTTCCCACACCAGAAGCAGAAATGTATGTCTCGCTTTCCCTGACTCCCCGCTGCTGTGCACATGAAGTTTTAAGAACTTGCTGTGAAGTGTACCCACTGACATGTAAACCCATAGTAACATGTAAACCCATGTAAACCCACAGTAACATGTAAACCCATGTAGTAAACCGACAGTAACAGGTAAACCCACAGTAACATGTAAACCCATAATAACATGTAAACTCATAGTAACATGTAAACCCATGATAACATGTAAACCCATAGTAACATGTAAATCCATATTAACATGTAAACCCATGTAAACCCACAGTAACATGTAAACCCATAGTAACACGTAAACCCATGTAAACCCACAGTAACATGTAAACCCATAGTAACATGTAAATCCATATTAACATGTAAACCCATAGTAACATGTAAACCCATAGTAACATGTAAACCCATGTAAACCCACAGTAACATGTAAACCCATAGTAACACGTAAACCCATGTAAACCCATAGTAACACGTAAACCCATGTAAACCCATAGTAACATGTAAATCCATATTAACATGTAAACCCACAGTAACATGTAAACCCACAGCAACATGTAAACCCATAGTAACATGTAAACCCATGTAGTAAACCCATAATAAATGTAAACCCACAGTAACATGTAAACCCATAGTAACACGTAAACCCATGTAAACCCACAGTAACATGTAAACCCACAGTAACACGTAAACCCATGTAAACCCATAGTAACATGTAAACCCATGTAAACCCACAGTAACATGTAAACCCATGTAAACCCATAGTAACACGTAAACCCATGTAAACCCATAGTAACATGTAAACCCATGTAAACCCACAGTAACACGTAAACCCATGTAAACCCACAGTAACACGTAAACCCATGTAAACCCATAGTAACATGTAAACCCATGTAAACCCATAGTAACACGTAAACCCATGTAAACCCACAGTAACATGTAAACCCATAGTAACACGTAAACCCATGTAAACCCATAGTAACACGTAAACCCATGTAAACCCATAGTAACATGTAAACCCATAGTAACATGTAAACTCATATTAACATGTAAACCCATGTAAACCCATAGTAGCATGTAAACCCATGTAACTCCATGTAAACCCACAGTAACATGTAAACCCATGTAAACCCATAGTAACATGTAAACTCGTGTAAACCCATAGTAACATGTAAACTCATATTGACATGTAAACCCATATTAACATGTAAACCCATGTAAACCCATAGTAACATGTATACCCACAGTAACATGTAAACCCATAGTAACATGTAAACCCATGTAAACCCATAGTAACATGTAAACCCATGTAAACCCATAGTAACATGTAAACCCATAGTAACATGTTTACCCTATTCATTCTGCCTATATTCTGTGTCTGTGTCCGTTTTAGAATGGCTGAGCTCTAGATCCAGATTTTTCTCTCACCAGGACCCAAAATGGTGGAATGATATCCTGCCTTCCATCAGAGATAAAACTCAAATCATTCAATAAAGCCCCAAACATTTTCCTCTTCCAGGCTGACCTTGATGCTTAAAGTGGCCGCTGGTGACACTTTGGTATGAAACTGAATTGGTGCCAGCTGGTGGTGTTACTGTACCACCCATACTCACTTGAACACCATTACTATTTTTTCCTCCCCCCAATTGTACCTGGCCAATTACCCCACTCTTCCGAGCCATCCTGGTCGCTGCCCCCCCCCCCGCCATCCAGGGAGGGCTCCAAACTACCACATGCCTCCTCCGATAGATGTGGAGTCACCAGCCGCTTCTTTTCCCCTGACAGTGAGGAGTTTCACCAGGGGGACGTAGTGCGTGGGAGGATCACGCTTCCCCCCCAGTCAGTTCCCCCTCCCCCCTGAACAGGCGCCCCAACTGACCAGAGGAGGCGCTAGTGCAGCGAATAGGACACATACCCACATCCGGCTTGTGCATCTACTTCGTACTCAGATTCTCTTACCACCTCTTGATGTGCTGACGCACACCTGAACTAAGTTCCCTCAATGCTGTGATATGATCACTCTGTAGAGAAAGTAACACGTCTACTTCTTCATAGAGTACTAACTACTGTGATATAATTATTATGTAGAACATGTACTGCTACTACTACTTCTTCATAGAGTACTATTGTGATATGATTGCTGTGTAGTGGTGTGGGATGCCAGTTGGTAGTGATGGGATTTACGAGGTGGTTGTGAGCTCTCCTGTAAGTGACTGTAGACAGAAGCATGTGCTCAGCGAGTATGAGCGAGAGGCTGCTGCAGGATGCAGGAGTCCACAGTGGGTTCGCTCTGCTTCGTATGCTTGGTAGAAACAGAGTCAGCATGATGTGAGAAAAGGATTTTTTTTTTTATTTGATTTTGATGTACTTTATCAATCTCTGTGAAGAAATTCCTCTCTGCATTTAACCCCTCCTAGCTAGGTAGGAGGGGTTCCCGCCGTTTCCCCGGGCGCTGCATCATTTCGTACTTAGCGCAAAAAAAAACAGGGAAAAAGACGAAATGATGGTGGGGGAAACCAGAGCACCCGGGGAAAACCCACTGCAGACATGTGGAGAACATGCAAACTCCACACAGAGGACCACCTGGGATGACCCCAGGGTTGGAACCCAGGACCTTCTTGCTGTGAGGCGACAGCGCTAACCGCTGGGCCACCGTGCCGCCCAATTTGTATTTAAATGTATTCATAGACTAATCTTTTTGTGTTGTGTGTTTGTGTGTGTCTGTGTGTGTCCATCAGGGTGACGACTGCTCTCTCAGCTGTCCCCCAGGCCTCTACGGATCAAACTGCAGCTCCACCTGCTCCTGCCAGAACTACTTCTCCTGCTCCCATGTTGATGGGGCCTGCTTCTGCAGAGAAGGTGCTCTGGTTTTCCCGTCGGTCTCTTACTGGTTTCCGTCCACCGCTGAACTCTCCCACACTCCTCTCCTTCCGTCTTGTTCCTGTTGACGAGAACCTTTGCGAAGCTCCAAAGAGCTTAGCTGTCAGTCAGCAAGTCCACATGTCAGTCAACAGGTCCAACAATCAGTTCACGGGTCTGGCTGTCAATCAGCATGCCCACAGGTCTTCCTCCATTCAACCCTTTATTTCACTTGTTCCTGAAGCCTTCATGGGGAAGGGTTCAGGGTGACTACGAGGAGTTTTACTCGGAGAAGAGCTGCTTATGTTATCTGGGCCACTAAAGTGTTTGAGTTATAACAGTTTCGAGGTGTGACCAGTATCACCGGACTCCAGTCCAGCTCTTTAAAGAAACAGATGAAGGAAGGTATATTCATTCAGCATCAAATCCCGAGATGGCGGACTGTGAGGTCACACAGGGCACACGGGCCTGCTGGGAATTGATACCAGCGAGGTGTAGATAACTCCATTATTATCGTGATCACTGTTATGATGATGAAGATGCTTAATAATTTAAAACAAATATCATGATAATTATTAACATAGTTTATTCATAGCATACTGTAACGTGCACGGATAAGAAGACACGCTGGCCGCTGGCTCGCGGGTCTGACCCTTTAGTCTAGCGGTTAGCGATGCCTCCTGCGGTGCGGGCGATACGGGTTCGCGTCCCGGCCGCGGCAGTTTCTGTGGTTGCGTTGTCCCCCGATCTCGCTACAATACTTTCCATTAATAGAGTTTAAAAAGCACGGGCAGTCATTGGTTCCGGTTGTTGCTCGGGACTGTTTACAATGGTTACTTTCAAAACGGAAAACACATATTGCTATCTAAATTTATTTCTGATTTTTACCTTTTTTCCCCCAATTTAGTGGCCAATCGATCCCTATTTTAGTTCAAACACCCACCCTCGTACCGCATGCGTTCGCCAACTGCGTCTCTCCGGCCGGTAGTCTGGAAGGAGACACCTCCCCACTTCCGTGACAAGGCGACTCCAGGCCAAACCACTGCTTCCCCCCCCACACACCCACCCAGCCAGCCAGCCAGCCAGCCAGTCACGTAGTCACGTGACGAACACAAGCCGACTCCGCCCCCCTCCCGAAATCAGCGCTGCCAATTACTGCTGCTTCATCGAGTCCGGCCATAGTCGGATCTGACGGGACCGGGGCGCGAACCCCAGCCCCCCAGTGGGCAGCTGCATCGACACAAAGCCGATGCTTAGACCACCACTTCATATTGCTATCTAACAAATGTAACACGGCCTATGAAACATGAAATGTAACAAAGGAACTGAAAATAACCGGGCGTCTGGGTGGCGTGGCGGTCTATTCCGTTGCCTACCAACACAGGTCTCGGCGGTTCGAATCCCTATGTTACCTCCGGCTTGGCTGGGCGTCCCTACAGACGTAATGGGCCGAGTCTGTGGGTGGGAAGCCGGATGTGGGTTTGTGTCCTGGTCGCTGCACTAGCGCCTCCTGTGGTCAGTCGGGGGCGCCTGTTCGGGACTGGGGGGAATAGCGTGATCCTCCCACGCGCTATGTCCCCCTGGTGAAACTCCTCACTGTCAGGTGAAAAGAAGCGGCTGGCGACTCCACATGTATGGGAGGAGGCACGTGGTAGTCTGCAGCCCTCCCCGGGTCGGCAGAGGGGGTGGAGCAGAGACCGGGACGGCTCGGAAGAGCGGGGTAGTTGGCCAAGTAAGGGGAAAACATCCAAAAAAAAGGAACTGAAAATAACCACTGAAAAAGTCCAAACAGAAAGCGTTACAGAGGGGGAAAAGATGCCGGAACATTCTACACCGCGGCGTCCACGTAATGAGCCACCGAATCACACTCATGCACTTTCCATTACGGAAGAAATGTGAAAGTGCTCCAAGTTAAAAGCAGTAAAAAAAAAAAAATTTTTTTAAATAATGTGGCTTAAAATATTAACCTCTATTTTTTCTTCTGTTTTTGTTGTTTACTGACAGAGAGATCATTCTAGACTCTAGTAATAATGATAACGTAAACTACTAATAAGACACGTTAGCCCCTAGCTAACAGGTCTGACCCTTTAGCCGAGCGGTATCGAATCCCGCACCGGGCAAGAAAATAACCGGTTACATTGGTGGCAGCGGTGGGATCCGGAAGTGTGCAGATCCTCAGGAGTCTCTTCGGAGCGCGGGAAGAACAAAGCGCGAGGGCGCGCTTCCGGGAGAGGGTGACGACTGTAAACTACTAATAAGACACGTTAGCCCCTAGCTAGCGGGTCTGACCCTTTAGCCGAGCGGTTTGTGATGTCGCCTTGTGGTGCAGTACACCTCGTATCGAATCCCACACCGGGCAAGAAAATAACCGGTTACAATAATAATGATGATGGTAATAATAGTAACAATAATAATGATGATGGTAATAATAGTAACAATAATAATGATGATGGTAATAATAGTAACAATAATAATGATGATGGTAATAATAGTAACAATAATAATGAAAGTAATAAGATTGTGTTTGTTTTGCGGGGCTGTTCCAGGCTGGCAGGGGTTGGACTGCTCCATTCCGTGCCCCAGTGGATTGTGGGGGCTGGGCTGTAACCTGACATGCCCGTGTCTTAACGAGGCAGCGTGTGACCCCGTTAACGGGACCTGTACCTGTTCTGCCGGCTGGAGAGGAGAATACTGTGACACGCCCTGTCCCGTGAGTCACCATGAATACTGCTCATTACTTCACTCATTACTTCACTCATTACTTCGTTCACGTGCTGAGTCAGTCACTCATGCGTTCGCCTATTATCTCTTTTTGTGTTCATTATTTCATTCATTGATTTATTAGTTCACGCAGTCACTCACAACAAAACAAAACAAATTAACTATAATGACCACGGCGTTACCTTTATCAGCTTCGTGAGCACGTTCACATAAAAGCTCTTAAAGATGTCTTTAAATACCCGACAACAGGGTAGTATTTTTTGGGGGGGGGATTTCCCCCCCTTTTTCACCCCAATTGTGTCTCCGGCCAATTACCCCACTCTTCCTAGCCATCCCGGTCGTTGCTCCGCCCCCTCTGCCGATCCGGGGAGGGCTGCAGACTACCACATGCCTCCTCCCATACATGTGGAGTCGCCAGCCGCTTCTTTTCACCTGACAGTGAGGGGTTTCACCAGGCGGACGTAGCACGTGGGAGGATCACGCTATTCCCCCCCAGTTCCCCCTCCCCTCCGAACAGGCGCCCCGACCGACCAGAGGAGGCGCTAGTGCGGCGACCAGGACACATACCCACATCCGGCTTCTCACTCGCAGACATGGCCACTTGTGGCTGTAGGGACGCCCGACCAAGCCGGTGGTAACACGGGGATTCGAACCAGCGATCCCCGTGTTGGTAGGCGACAGAATTACAGTGGCGATTTAATGCATGGGCTTCCCTGATTCTGAAGCCCAGGGGCTCTGAATTTCAAAGGGCCTCCAGATGTCTATTAATAATACCAGGGGGTATTACTAGTGTAGTGCACTACACTAGTAATACCCCCTCTGACCACAATGTGGATTGCAATGGCAGAGTAGCGCTGTTCTTCTGGTCGCCACGGGAAAAACGTCTCTGTCTGTATTTATGTATGTCTGTCCTTCAATTCTCTCGACAGCCACTCATCTGAACAGCTTCACAACTTGACACTGCACTTCCTTGGGACCTCAGAAATACACCTGCCGAGTGTGAAGTCGATCGGATGAACGGTGGCCAAGAAAATCGAAGGATAGACAGACAGACTCCTCCATTTTAGTTAGATAATGATGATGATGATGATGATGATGATGATGATGATAATGATAATGATGATGATAATGATAATGATAATAACAACAATAATACATTTTATTTGTACAGCGCTTTTCAAAATACAAAATTCAAAATATAGAATAAATAAATAAGCATGGGCTCGACTCGAGTCCACATTTTGCAGAACTCGATCTTGTCTGACTGGACGGCATAATGACTTGGACTTGGCTTGTACTCGGACAGTGCAGACTCGCAATACGTTTTCAAGACTGGTCGAGTACAAGACACTAAAAGCTTCTTTGTTGTTGTTGTTGTTGTTTCAAATGAATCTAAACTTCCCCCAAGGAGATCAATCAAGAGCAATCTCATCTAATCTATTTTGTTTTTATTCATTAGTATCAATTTAGCTTTTTGGAGAAAATTGGAGTCAGAAACATTTCTTTCTTGGCGGAAGGGGAAAAGCCTAAATAAATATTGCAGGGGGCTGAAATGTTAACTTTAGTGCCGTGATAACAGACTACTACAGTTACAGGCCTGGTGCTGAATTGGACTCGCACCGTTCTGCTCTCAGTCTTTGACCCCACTGGTTGTGACTTGGACTTGACCCCTTGCAGTCTCAGACTTGACTTGGACTCAGACCCTCTAAAGACTTGGGCGGTCTTGACTACAAGTCTCTTTGACCCCACTGGTTGTGAGTTGGACTTTACCCCTTGCAGTCTCGGACTTGACTTGGACTCAGACCCTCTAAAGACTTGGGCGGTCTTGACTACAAGTCTCTTTGACCCCACTGGTTGTGAGTTGGACTTGACCCCTTGCAGTCTCGGACTTGACTTGGACTCAGACCCTCTAAAGACTTGGGTGGTCTTGACTACAAGTCTCTTTGACCCCACTGGTTGTGAGTTGGACTTTACCCCTTGCGGTCTCGGACTTGACTTGGACTCAGACCCTCTAAAGACTTGGGTGGTCTTGACTACAAGTCTCTTTGACCCCACTGGTTGTGAGTTGGACTTTACCCCTTGCAGTCTCGGACTTGACTTGGACTCAGACCCTCTAAAGACTTGGGTGGTCTTGACTACAAGTCTCTTTGACCCCACTGGTTGTGAGTTGGACTTGACCCCTTGCAGTCTCGGACTTGACTTGGACTCAGACCCTCTAAAGACTTGGGTGGTCTTGACTACAAGTCTCTTTGACCCCACTGGTTGTGAGTTGGACTTGACCCCTTGCAGTCTCGGACTTGACTTGGACTCAGACCCTCTAAAGACTTGGGCGGTCTTGACTACAAGTCTCTTTGACCCCACTGGTTGTGAGTTGGACTTGACCCCTTGCAGTCTCGGACTTGACTTGGACTCAGACCCTCTAAAGACTTGGGTGGTCTTGACTACAAGTCTCTTTGACCCCACTGGTTGTGAGTTGGACTTTACCCCTTGCGGTCTCGGACTTGACTTGGACTCAGACCCTCTAAAGACTTGGGTGGTCTTGACTACAAGTGTCTTTGACCCCACTGGTTGTGAGTTGGACTTGACCCCTTGCGGTCGCGGACTTGACTTGGACTCAGACCCTCTAAAGACTTGGGCGGTCTTGACTACAAGTCTGTCTCTCTGTTTGTGTCGTGTCTGTGGTTAGGAGGGGACACATGGACTAGACTGCAGGCAGAAGTGTGAGTGTCTGAATGCTGAAGGCTGCGATCCGGTGACCGGCCACTGCCTCTGTCTGGCCGGATGGACAGGTGAGTCGAGACGCAGCGCTCCCAGTCTACCCATAACCCTACTGTCTGCAAGACATCAGGTGTATTGTCCAGTGAAGAAAACGTCCCAGGTTATGTCCCTCATGGTTAGGTCCTCTGTGTGTGTGTGTGTGTGTGTGTGTTGCCTGATGCATGTTTTAGCGGATCATGATGCTGCTGGCGGGAGAAGTTGTGCGTTTGAAACCTCTGCAGGAGTGACTGTGTGTGCGGGTTGCAGCGCCCCCCCTCCCCTTCTCCCTGCAGCAGCAGGCTGCCACGTGTGACTGCCACGAGGTGTGATCAATATGAGAAGGGATGAATATGGAAAAGGCTTTTTAAATCACCGCCGGAGGGAGAGCTCATTATGACCACACGTCGGCGGCAGCTTCAATATATGGACAGTTTTCTAAACGAAAAAGGTCTCGGTTGTTTGGAAGAGGTAAACAACCGTCAGAGTTATGTGTTTCCAAGGAAGATAATTACTTGGCGTGATAATTATTTTGATGAGATAACGACATTTGTGCCTGACTGAAATGTGGTCTGCGCCGGCCAGGGGCTCTCAGATCTGCTTCGTGCTCCACTTTTAGATCTGAGCTGTTTTCCTCCCATTGGCTGAGAAAACCCAATAAACTCCATAAAGCTCCCAGTCCGCAGTTCCGCAGTGTAATTACTTTAAATCTCGGCCTACATTTGGGAGAGTTCCCAAAGAGCCACCGTGAATCTGTTGTCCAGTTGGAGCCATGTACTGTGTAAAACAGATGGCTCTGTCACATCGATTCTTCAGGGGGCATTCTGAAGTCTAAAGTTTGGCTTTATGCTCGCCGCCACCTCGTTGTCTTGGCGCCAGAAAATCGAAACTCGGGCAACAGGATAGACCATGGATGGAGCTGGGGTGGGACCATGGATGGAGCTGGGGTGGGACCATGGATGGAGCTGGGGTGGGACCTGGATGGAGCTGGGGTGGGACCATGGATGGAGCTGGGGTGGGGGTGGGACCTGAATGGAGCTAGGGTGGGACCTGGATGGAGCTGGGGTGGGACCTGGATGGAGCTGGGGTGGGACCTGGATGGAGCTAGGGTGGGACCTGGATGGAGCTGGGGTGGGACCTGGATGGAGCTGGGGTGGGACCTGGATGGAGCTGGGGTGGGACCTGGATGGAGCTGGGGTGGGACCATGGATGGAGCTGGGGTGGGACCTGGCTGGAGCTGGGGTGGGACCTGGCTGGAGCTGGGGTGAGACCTGGATGGAGCTGGGGTGGGACCTGGATGGAGCTGGGGTGGGACCTGGATGGAGCTGGGGTGGGACCATGGATGGAGCTGGGGTGGGACCTGGATGGAGCTGGGGTGGGACCTGGATGGAGCTGGGGTGGGACCTGGGTGGCAGACAGGTTGACGGTACTGTCAGTCAAGGCACACACGCCTCAGCATGCCACTTTTTCCATCCCTCCATTATCCAACCCGCTTGTCCTCACTCAGGGTCGCGGGGATCTGGAGCCTATCACAGCAGTCATTGGCCAGCAGGCGGGGAGACAAGTATATTTTATGGTATATAGTGTGCTGCATATAGTACACTACATATATATGTATGTATGTATGTATGTATGTATGTATGTATGTATGTATGTATGTATGTATGTATGTAGATATACACATATATATACACACACACACACACACACATATATATATATATATATATATATATATATATATATATATATATATATATATATATATATATATATATATATATATATATATATATATATATATATATATATAGTATACTGCTGTACTACTAGCATAATCCAACATGTCACAGATTTGGTGTAAGTAGCAGCTGTTAGCACTGAGGGGTCTGTAACAACATCCTGTAATATCGGCCCGAGATTTTTCTAACAAACTTGTGGTCAGAGTATTTCGTTATGTAGTACCTGCCCTGCTTTACCAGGTATATATACAGTGCATCCGGAAAGTATTCACACCCCTTCACTTTCCCCACATGTTGTTATGTTACAGCCTTACTCCAAAATGGATTAAATTCCTTTTTTCCCCTCATCAATCTACACACAATACCCCATAATGACAAAGTGAAAAAGGTTTTGTAGAAATTTTAGCAAATTTATTAAAAATAAAAACTGAAATATTGCATGTACATAAGTATTCACACCCTTTGCTATGACAATCAAAATTGAGCTCAGGTTCATCCTGGTTCCACTGATCATCCTTGAGATGTTTCTCCATCTTGATTGGAGTCCACCTGTAGTAAATTCAATTGATCAGACATGATTTGGAAAGGCACACACCTGTCTATATAAGGTCCCACTGTTGACAGTGCATGTCAGAGCAGAAACCAAGCCATGAAGTCAAAGGAATTGTCTGTGGACCTCCGAGACAGGATTGTATCGAGGCACAGATCTGGGGAAGGGTACAAAACAATGTCTACAGCTTTGAAGGTCCCGAAGAGCACAGTGGTCTCCATCATTTGTAAATGGAAGAAGTTTGGATCCACCAGGACCCTTCCTAGAGCTGGCTGCCCAGCCAAACTGAGCAATCGGGGGAGAAGGGCCCTGGCCAGGGAGGTGACCAAGAACCCGATGGTCACGCTGACAGAGCTTCAGCATTCCTCTGTGGAGATGGGAGAACCTTCCAGAAGGACAACCATCTCTGCAGCACTCCACCAATCAGGCCTTTATGGTAGAGTGGCCAGACGGAAGCCTCTGCTCAGTAAAAGGCACATGACAGCCCGCTTGGAGTTTGCCAGAAAGCACCTAAAGGACTCTCAGACCATGAGAAACAAGATTCTCTGGTCTGATGAAACCAAGATTGAACTCTTTGGCCTGAATGCCAAACGTCCCGTCTGGAGGAAACCAGGCACCTCTCATCACCTTGCTAATACCATCCCTACAGTGAAGCATGGTGGTGGCAGCATCATGCTGTGGGGATGTTCTTCAGCGGCAGGAACTGGGAGACTTGTCAGGATCGAGGGAAAGATGAATGGAGCGAAGTACAGAGAGATCCTTGATGAAACCTGCTCCAGAGCGCTCAGGACCTCAGACTGGGGCGAAGGTTTACCTTTCAACACGACAACGACCCTAAGCACACAGCCAAGACAACGAAGGAGTGGCTTCGGGACAAGTCTGTGAATGAAACCAAAACCTTTTTCACTTTGTCATTATGGGGTGTTGTGTGTGGATTGATGAGGAAAAAAAGGAATTTAATCCATTTTGGAATAAGGCTGTAACATAACAAAATGTGGGGAAAGTGAAGGGGTGTGGATACTTTCTGGATGCACTGTGTATATGTGACTGAATGTAGGAAGCAAGTCCCTCTCCACATGCAGTCCTGTCTTCTCTAGAAATATTGTTATGTCCTTGTACCATCAGTGATGTTTCCTCAAACGCAGAAGCTAAATACTGTAAATATATATGTCTGTGATACTGGCAACATGTGTAGACTACTTAATAATAGCACATTGGGTACTTCAGATAGTTATTCCTGATATTATATATGTTCATGTGGGCAATCTTTAGACCTTGCTGGGGCAGTTTATGTGATGTTTACCAAAGATGTGTTTTTCTTTTGTTCCATTTTGATAAACTCAGTGGTTTCTACTTTGTTCTGTGGAAAGAGCGAAGTTATTGGCTGAGTTGGGGTTGGGGTGGGGCCTGTTGACATGAAAGATGTGTGATTGGTGGGATGCGATAAGGGCGGGCACTGTAACGCCACCACGCAGTCGGGGGGGGGGCTAAGGGGGAAAGAGGATCTAATCATTTTAAAGTGATCAGTGTCCAAGGACACAGAACAGATCAATTCCACATCCCGGACATACAGACATGGACAGACAGATAGACAGACACAGACATACGGACAGACATATAGACAAATGGACAGATAGACAACCATACAGACACACACAGACAGACAGACAAACAGACAGACACAGATAGACAGACAGATAGACAGACAGACAGACAGACAGATAGACAGACAGACAGACAGACAGACAGACAGACAGACAGACAGACACACACAGACATACAGACAGACGGACACAAAGACACAGACAGACAGATAGACAGACAGACAGACAGACAGACAGACAGATAGACAGACACACACACAGACATACAGACAGACGGACACAAAGACACAGACAGACAGATAGACAGACAGACAGACACACACACACACAGACATACAGACAGACAGACGGACACAAAGACACAGACAGACAGACAGATAGACAGACAGACAGACAGACAGACAGACAGACAGACAGACAGACAGACAGACAGACAGATAGATAGATAGATAGATAGATAGATAGATAGATAGATAGATAGATAGATAGATAGACAGACAGACAGACAGACAGACAGACAGACAGACAGACAGACAGACAGATAGATAGATAGATAGATAGATAGATAGATAGATAGATAGATAGATAGATAGATAGATAGACCGATAGATAGATAAACAGAGACACACAGACTATCTATCTATGTATCAGTGAGACACAGCCAGTCTTACTGTATGTATGTTCTCATGCAGTCTTTGCATGTGAGATTGTGTGTCTGTTACAACATGTAGATAGAGGACTCAGCTTCTTTCTGTGTGAGCGTATGTGTGTGAGCGTGTGTGTGTGTGTGTGTGTGTGTGTGTGAGAGAGCGAGAGAGCGAGTGTATGAGTGGTAGTGGAAGTGAGTGTAGTGTAGTGTAGTGTAGTGTAGTGTAGTGTGATCTTCAGACCAGACCATCTCCACACTGTCCCTGATGAGTCGAGAGCTCTGATCTGTTCTTTAAGCTCATGTGCAGCTACACTCCTGCCTCTGAAGACACACACACACACACACGCACACACACACACACACACACACACACACGCAAGACTGATGAAAGACTCAGACACTTATAAAAATGATTAAAGGCAGAAAGTTGGAGTTAGAATTTGGGAGAATAATATATATATATAGATATATATATATGTAACCCCTTCTTCATTGGCGGGCAACGCCAAGCACATTTGAACAAGACAACATCCTAATGCTACCAGCTGCTAAAGTGTTACAAGCAAATCCAATGGCGCAGCAGGGTCCTGAGTTGTCAGCGGTGGGATGGTGAGCTGGCCGAACCTCCTGTGCACTAGTACGCCAGTGCCACCAAGGACAATAATAGTGACGAATG
>JAJHIY020000874.1:0-49970 GCA_022114975.2 Lampris megalopsis | reverse complement strand
CACGACACGACGATGTTGTCGAACTGCATGCCTTCGACGACGTCCAGTTCGCTTTCCAGCGACTTGCCGTCTTCCACGGTGATCACGCCTTCCTTGCCGACCTTGTCCATCGCTTCAGCGATGATGCGGCCGACTTCGGAGTCGCTGTTGGCGGAGATGGTGCCAACCTGAGCGATTTCCTTGGAGGTGGTGGTGGCCTTGGAGGCGGCCTTCAGCTGGGTGACCAGGGCGGCGACAGCCTTGTCGATGCCACGCTTGAGATCCATCGGGTTCATGCCGGCGGCTACCGACTTCATGCCTTCGCGCACGATGGCCTGGGCCAGCACGGTGGTGGTGGTGGTGCCGTCACCGGCGTTGTCCGAGGTCTTGGAAGCGACTTCCTTGACCATCTGGGCGCCCATGTTCTGCAGCTTGTCCTTCAGCTCGATTTCCTTGGCGGACCGACACACCGTCCTTGGTGACGGTGGGGGCGCCGAACGAGCGCTCCAGCACCACGTTACGGCCCTTGGGGCCCAGCGTGACCTTGACGGCGTCGGCGAGGATGTTGACGCCTTCAACCATGCGAGCGCGGGCTTCGCCGCCGAAGACAACGTCTTTTGCTGCCATGAGAGATTCTCCGAATTCAGTAGTGAGAGGTCGGCCACGCGGGGGAAACGCCGCAAGCGGCGGACCGGGGGCGCGTGGCGGGCGGTGCCGAAGCACCGCCGTGGGGCCTGGGGATTACTTGGCGACGACGGCGAAGAGGTCTTCTTCGCGCATGACCAGCAGTTCCTCGCCATCGACCTTGACGGTCTGGCCGCTGTACTTGCCAAACAGGACGCGGTCGCCAACGGCCACGTTCAGGGCGATGAACTCACCCTTGTCATTGCGCTTGCCCGGGCCGACGGCCAAGACCTCACCCTGATCAGGCTTTTCTGCGGCGTTGTCGGGGATGACGATGCCGGAGGCCGTCTTGGTTTCGTTCTCGAGGCGCTTGACGATCACGCGATCGTGCAGAGGACGCAGTTTCATCTGATCTCCTTAACTGTGTCGGACTTGATATCTAGGCCGGCCCCAGGGGCCAACCCGTCACAAGAATGCTGTTAGCACTCAGCATGGTTGAGTGCTAGCAAGGAGATTATAGGGACGGGTTGTGACGTTTCAAGGGGGGGTGGCGAGATTCGGCTCGCTTGGGAAGTTCTGCTCCTGGGACTTCCGCACTGCTGTTCACCGGCCGTTCACCTGCCCCGGCCTCAAGGGCGCACCGCCCCGCTCGACGCCCACGCCTCCCGAATCTGACTCAGCACCCAGGCCGATCGGGCGGACAGCGGCCATTCCGCGCGGTGAATCAGCCATAGGGTGTCCACCAGCGGCGGGCCCAGTTCCACGACTTTCAAGGCCTCAGGCCGCGCAAATGCCTGCCGGGCATGCCGTGGGATCACGGTGAAGCCGAGCCCTCGAGCTACCGGTTCCAGAATCAGAGCGATCTGATTGCTGAAACCACGGCAGGGAAGGTTCCGAACGCCCGGGTTGCCGGGCAGATGGCGCGTCAGCAGCCGGGTCGCCATGGCCTGGCCATCCGGATGGTCGATGAAACCGATGCGCGCCAGATCCTCCCAACCCTCAACGGTTTCCGCGGCGGGCACCACCAGTTCCAACGCCTCCTCCAGAAAGGGCGTGGCACTGAGTTGACGGTCGTCAGGCCGAAGCGTGACCAGGCCCAGTTCGTATTGCTGAGTCAGCACCGCCTGCCTCGCCTCCACGTCCGGCGCGAAACGGTGGCGGATCACCAAGCCAGGATGCGCCTCCTGCAGGCGCAGCAGCAGTGGATACAGCGCCAAACCCACACTGCCCGGCGTGATGAAGCTCACCTCCCCCGTGCGGGCGCTGGCATCGCTGGCGCCGCTGAGCCGCCGCTGCATCCGTTTGGCGGCAGCCGCCATCTCCTGGCAATACTCGAGAAGCGCCTGTCCCGCCGGGGTCAATTCGATCTGACGGGGCCGGCGGATCAGCAGCGGCCCGAATTCATCCTCCAGATGACGCAGGTGCTGGCTCACAGCCGCCTGCGTCAGCCCCAGCCGATCGGCGGCGCGCGTGAAGCCGCCGGCTTCCACCAGCGTCATGAAGGACCGTGCCCAATGTGCGTTGACCATCACAATTTCTTATCAATCGCATAAGGTGGCATTAGAGCAAATATCCGGTGCATGGGCCTACGCTGACGGCCTTCCCTCGTTCGCCCAAGTCACCGCCAGGTGCGCTTGGCATGCCCACTGCCCCGGAGATGTCCATGTCATTGCTTCCTCAGCCTTATCCCCGCAGCTTCTCCCATATCGGACTGTCCGTCACCGACCTCGACGCCGCAGTCCGCTTCTACACCGACGTCATGGGGTGGTATCTCATCATGCCGCCCACCACCATCCAGGAAGACAGTAGCGCCATCGGTGTGATGTGCACCGACGTGTTTGGCGCAGGGTGGGGCTCGTTCCGCATCGCCCATCTCTCCACCGGCGACCGCATCGGCGTCGAGATCTTCCAGTTTCCCAAGGCCGAGAAGCCCGCCAACAACTTCGAGTACTGGAAAACCGGCATCTTTCACTTTTGCGTCCAGGATCCGGATGTGGAAGGACTGGCCGCCAGGATCGTCGCGGCCGGCGGCAAGCAGCGTATGCCGGTGCGTGAGTATTTCCCTGGCGAGAAGCCGTACCGCATGGTCTATATGGAAGACCCGTTTGGCAACATCGTCGAAATATACAGCCACAGCTACGAGCTGACCTACGCGGCCGGCGCCTATCAATCGTCTTGAACGAGGCCTCTCTCATGCATCAAGAACTCCCCCAATCCCGCTCCAACGCTTTGCCCAGCCATTACTTGGCCTGGACCTGGCAAGAGAATTCCGCTCCGCTGGCGCTCATATCGCGGTCCATCCCCATGCGGCCTTTGGCAGTGGGTGAGGTACTCGTGCGCAATGCCGCCATCGGTGTGAATCCGGTGGATTGGAAGGTGCTGGGAGGCGGACTCACGGCGTGGCAGGCGGGACACATTCCTGGCGTCGATGGGGCAGGGGAGGTGGTGGCGGTGGGGCCGCAAATCCCGGAGTCCTGGCTGGGACGCCGTGTGGCCTATCACACCAGCCTGCACGGTCACGGCAGCTTCGCGCAATACGTCCCGGTGCCCGCCCGGGCGCTGCTGGCCATGCCGGACGGCATGGACTTCGAAACCGCGGCGGCATTGCCCTGTCCGGCGCTGACGGCATGGATGGCGCTGGACAAGCTTCCCTTGCGGCCCGGCCAGTCATTGCTGATCACCGGCGCGGGTGGGTCGGTCGGTTCCTATCTGGTGCAGTTGGCCAAGGGGCCGGGCCGCTGTCGTGACGGCGATGGCCAACGCCCGCCACAAGGACCCCTTGCTGGCACTTGGCGCGGACGCTTGGCACCCAGGCCCGTTGCCGGACGGACACACGTGGGCAGAGGGCCGCTGCTTCGATGCGGTGATCGACACCGTCAGTGGCGATCATGCGGAACGGATGGCGTCTGCACTAAAGGCCAACGGCCACCTCGTTTGTATTCAGGACCGCGTGGCCACCTGGCCCTGTCCGGCCTTCGGGCTGACCTTGTCCATGCATGAAGTCGCCCTGGGCGCGTTGCATGTGCATGGAGACGATGCGGCCTGGCGGCAGTTGACCGAGGCAGGCGAGTCGCTGTTGGCGCAAGTCCGGCAAGGCCGATTGCAGGTGCCGGCGCTTGAGGTGCGTACGTTTGATGTCTTGCCGCAGCTGCTGGACGATCTGCGCCACAGGCGCTTTTCGGGTAAGCCCGTGGTGCAGGTGAGCGAGTCCTGATGACGGCATAACGCCAGCGGCAGCCGGCCGCCCTAGACTTCGGGCCGGAGGGGCCCTGATCCATGCAACTGCGCCAGCTTGACCTGAATTTGCTCAAGGCGTTTGACGCCCTGATGGATGAGCGCAATGTCACCCGCGCAGCCGAGCGCCTGGCCGTCACGCAGCCGGCGGTGAGCGCGACCCTGAATCGCCTGCGCGATGCCTTGGGCGATCCGCTGTTCGTGCGGACGCAGCGCGGCATCACACCCACGGACCGCGCGCTGGCGCTGGCGGAGCCTGTCAAGCGCATCCTGGCGGAGATCGAGGCGGTGCTGCAGCCGCAGATGTTCGAGCCTGCGACGGCCCAGTTCACCGTCACGCTGTCGGCGACCGACTACGCGCTTCGTGCCGTGGTCATGCCCTTGGTGGCGGCGCTGCGCCCGCTCGCGCCACAGGTGCGTGTGGCCGTGATCCAGGCGCAGGGGCCTGAGCTGCTGGAGCGCATGGAGCGCGGCGAACTGGATATGGCCCTGATCACCCCGCAGATGGCGCCGCCGGACGTCCATGTCCGCCCGCTGTTTGACGAGCGCTATGTCTGTGTCCTGCGTGAGGGGCATCCTGCGGGGGATCAGCCGCTGTCGCTCGATGCCTTTTGCGACCTGGACCACGGCATCGTCTCGCTGAACGGAGGTGGCTTCTCCGGACCCACCGACGATGCGTTGGCCCGCTTGGGGCGCCAGCGCCAGGTGCGGGTTTCCGTGCCCAGCTTTGGCATGCTGCTGGACCTGGTTCGCAGTACCGATTTGGTGGCGCTGGTTCCCGAGCGTCTGCTGGAGGGCGTCACCGGGCTGATGGTCCGCCCGCCCCCCGTGGAGGTGGCGGGCTTCACCAAGGTCCTGGCCTGGCATGCCCGCACCCATGCCGACCCGCGGCAACGCTGGGTGCGCGACCTGCTGGTTCGCACCTGCGGCCAGCCCTCGACGCCGCCACAGGAGGGATCGTGAGCCAGCACCCATGTCAGGCGCGGTCGTAGAGGCGCGCGACGGCGGTCATGTTCTCCTGACCCAGACCGGCGGAGGACGCCTGGGTGAAGACTTCCAGCGCGGCGGCGGCGGTGGGCAGGTGATCGGCACCGCCGGCTGCGGCGATGGCATAGCCGAAGTCCTTGGCCATCAGTTCGATGGGGAATTGAGGGCTGAACTCGGAGCGCAGCATGGAGCCGGACAGATAGTGATCCACCGGCGCCCAGACTGGCGTCGAGCTGACGGCTTGCAGCACCGATTCCGGCGCGACGCCCTGCTCGCGCAGCATGCCGATCAGTTCCGCCAGTGCGGCCACATGGATCCCGAGCAAGGTGTTGGTCACCAGCTTGGCCAATGCGCCGTGGCCCACCGGGCCCACATGGCGGGCGGCGGCGCCCATCACCCTCAGCAGCGGCTCAGCACGGGCAAAGGTGGCGGCATCGCCACCCACCAGATAGACCAGCTGACCGGCCTCTGCAGCCGGACGGGACCCTGACACCGGGGCGTCCAGGAATTGCACACCGGCAGCCGCGCTGGCCTGGGTCAAGCGATGCACCGTCGGCAGTGACAGCGTGGAGCTGTCGATGGCCACGGCACCCGGCGCCATGCCGTGGAGCGCGCCGTGTTCTGGATCACACCACACGGACAGCGAGGCCTCGTCGTCGCGCACCATGGCAATGACCACGTCGGCGCCGCGCGCGGCTTCACGCGGTGTCGGGGCGTGGCGCGCACCGGCGTCCACCAGGGGCTGTGCGGCAGCCGGGCTGCGGTTCCACACCGTCACCGCATGTCCGGCCTGAAGCAGGCGCTGCGCCATGCGACTGCCCATGGCGCCGAGGCCCAGGATCGTCACGCTCTGGTTCATGATGGTTGGGCCTCTCGAGCGGCCTGAACCAGGCCATTGAGCCAATCCTGGTGACCGTTGATCATCGGATTCGGCTGCGCTTTGGCGAGTTCCTTGGCAGGTTGGCCGCACTGGGTTTCCTGGGTCAGGATCCGCAGGCGTCCGCCGGACAGTTCCTCGATCAGCCAGGCATGGTGCACATCGAGGCGGCCGTCGGTGTCGGGCTCACCCGCCCAACCGTGCCAGGCGACGCGCGCGGCCTGACCTCGCACCGGCGGCACATGCTCCACCACCTGGGCCTCCACCGGGAAGCCGAAGGTGGAGAAGTAGAAACGGGCGCCTGGAGTCAGTTCGGGTCCTTTGCCGTCGTAGAAACGGATGTCCGCCGAGTTGGCGTAATAGGTCGGCCAGCGGCTGGGAATGTTCAGGAAGGGCCAGACGTCCTCGACCGTCAGCCCGGTGACGATAACCTCGTTGGAGCAGTAGTTGTCGGTGAAGCCGGGGACGTACCCGGCCGGCCAAATGATGTCGCTCATGTTCGGTGCCCTTGTTTGCATGGGGATGGCAGATGCCAGGCCTCGATGGTGCGTAAGTTGCTGAAATAAGTTAACTCACAAATTCTGATTGATGCCATCATTTGGGGTGATGTCAGGCAGGTGGCGGAAGGTGGCGTGGTCGTGCGATAGCGCCATTTCGCCGCCAGTCGGTCGTCTCCAGAAGGGACGCGGGTCACATCGGCCCGCGCCAAAGTGACTTAAGACAATTCCCGGCGGCGGGGCACTCCCCCTAATCTGAAGGTTGGACGATCAGGCTGAGCCCATGCCCGCACCGACACCCTTCCGACTCCAGACTGCCCTGCCCGAAGACACGCTGCGCGTGCACACCTGCACGGTGCGAGAAGCGTTGAGCGACCTGGGCGACACCACGCTGACGCTGCTGAGCGACCGCAAGGACATCCAGCCCGCCGAACTGCTCGGCAAGCAGGCATCGCTGACGGTGGCGCTGCGCGATGACGCGCCTCGCCATGTGAGCGGTTACGTGTCGCGGTTCGCCCGCAGCGGCTTTGAAGGCAAGCACAGCGTCTATCAAATGACGCTCAAGCCCTGGCCCTGGCTGCTGACGCGCACCGCCGACTGCCGGATCTTCCAGGAAATGACGGTGCCGGACATCGTCAAGCAGGTGTTCGACGACCACCCGGTGGCGCGTTTCGAGCTGAGGCTGATGCGACCCTACCGCACCTGGAACTACTGCGTACAGTACCGGGAAACCGATTTCAACTTCATTGCCCGACTGCTGGAGCACGAGGGCATCTACTGGTACATCCAGCACGACGAGTCCGGCCACAAGATGGTGCTGTGCGACTCGGCCAGCGCCCACGATGCCATTCCCACCTGTGCCACGCTGCCGTTTTATGGCGGCAATGGGCAAGTGCCGCCGCAGTTGGAGCATGTGTCTCAATGGTCCAATGTGCAGTGCGTGCAGCCTGGCAAGGTGGTCATCACCGACTACGATTTCCAACGTCCGTCCAGCACTCTGGAGACCAGCCAGGCGCGTAAGCGCGACTACGACCTGTCCGACGGGGAGATCTTTGATTACCCGGGCGGCTACATCCAAAACGGCGACGGCGCGCAATATGCGGAAGACCGCCTGGACGAGCTGCAAAGCGCATACGACGTCTACGACGGCGTAACGAATGCGCAGGGTGTCCACACCGGGCATCTGCTTTCACTGGATCGGCACCCCACTGACGACCAGAACATCCAGTATCTGGTCACTTCGACCTCGTTGCATCTGCGACAAGCGGTGAGTGAAGCCGGCTCCGGATCGACGGACCTGAGCTGCAGCTTCAGTTGCATTCCGGCCGCGCAACAGTACCGCCCGACGCGGCGCACGCCGAAGCCTTTGGTGCCGGGGCCGCAGACGGCCATCGTCACCGGCCCGGCGGGCGAGGAAATCCACACCGACAAGTTCGGTCGGGTGAAGGTGCAGTTCCATTGGGACCGGCGCGGTCAGCGCAATGAGCGCAGTTCCTGCTGGGTGAGCGTGGCGCATCCGTGGGCGGGGTCCAATTTCGGCGGGGTGCACATTCCGCGGATCGGGCAGGAAGTGATCGTCGGTTTCCTGGAAGGAGATCCGGACGCGCCCATCATCATCGGACGCACCTACAACGGCGAAAACCTGCCGCCGTGGGACTTGCCAGCCAATGCAACACAGAGCGGTTTCCTGACCCGGTCCACCAAAGGCGGCGGCTACGGCAATGCCAACGCGATCCGATTCGAGGACAAGAAGGGCGATGAGCAGCTCTGGATCCACGCGGAGAAGAACCAGGACATTGAGGTCGAGAACGACGAAACCCATTGGGTCGGGCGGGATCGGACCAAGACCATTGACCGGCATGAAACGACGCTGGTGAAGGGCAATCGGACGGAGACCGTCAACCTGGACGAAACGATCACGGTGCATCAGAACCGCACCGAGCGTGTCGATCTGGACGAGAAGATCTCGATTGGATTGAACCGGACGGAAGACGTCGGGGTGAATGAAACGATCTCGATTGGGGCGAACCGGTCGGTGACGATCGGCGGGATGAAAACCGAGACGGTTGCACTGGCGAAGGCGGAGACGATCGGGCTTGGGAAGGCGCTGACGATCGGCGCGGCGTATCAGACCTCTGTGGGGGGGCTGATGAATACGACGGTGGGGGCCTTCCAGACGGAGCAAGTAGGGCTCTACAAGAACACTACCGTGGGCCAGAACTACAGCGTCAAGGTGGGGGACTCGTTCCAGCTACAAGCGACCGACAAGATTCACTTGGTCGTCGGCAGCGCAAGCTTGACCATGTCGAGCGATGGCAAGGTGACGATCAGAGGGACCGAGTTTCTGTTCGACTCCTCGGGGCCGGTTCAGATCAACGGCAAAGATATTGATCTGAACTGAGTGTGTCTTCCCATGCAATTCAAGAATCAAACACCGTTTGACGCTTTGGCGTTCGAGGGCGTTGACACGCATGACCGCGAGTATCACGTCGTCGTACTGTCCGCAAGCTACACGCTTCAACGCGTTGACGGGGTGGATGATTGGACGGCGATACCAGACGACGGACGAACCGGACTGCCTGCCTTGCCGTTGACACTTGCCGACGAACATTGGGGAGATCCCGTCACCACCAGTCTGAAGCGTGAGAGCGATTTGGTCCCTTACAAGCCCAGATGTGACGTCAGATGGGTGGGAGTTGCGTATGTGGGCGCGCCGCTGCCTCAGTTCCATGCGCGAATGGCCATCCGACAAGGGGACGACGTCAAACTTGACAAAACATTGCTGATCACGGGGCCCCGAGAGTTCATACGCGTCGGCGGACGGGAAGCTGCCGAGGCCAATGGCGATATGCCGGACTATCGGCTCGGTCCGCCAGCGCCTACATCTGCAGTTCCACTGCGCTATGAATACGCCTTCGGCGGGAACTGCCTTTTGGAAGCCTCTGGTAACGCCGAGCCCATCGTAAATGAGGTCTGCTACCGAAATCCAATCGGACGAGGGTGGTGGGCAAGGGAATACGTCGAAGCGCTTCTACGCACCGATGCCCAGTGGCCGGAACGTATGCCCGCTCCCCAGATATGGATGGGATCTCCGATTTCCGAGTGGACAGTCACCGCGCAATCCGGAAGTAAAAGCCCAGTGGAGATGGCCCAGATGCCCTATCCAACAATACCTGCTGGGTTTGGCCCAATCGGCAAAGCGTGGGCACCACGCCTGGCCTTAGCTGGGACCTATGACGCTGAATGGTTGGAGAACCGGCATCCCGATCTGCCGCGTGATTTCGACTTTGGTTTCTGGAATGGCGCGCCTGCCGACATGCAGATTGACTTCCCTGACGTGACGGGCGCCGGGGTGCTTATGGCGGTGCAAGGTTTGATACCGACAGGCGATTTGTTGCGATGGAGAGTGCCCCCTCATCGTGCCTTCGTACTTATGCGCCTGGAAGACGGCTTGGTTCTACCCAATCCGATGCAGATTGATTTGATCGAGGTGGATAACAGTGACCCGTCCACCCCTCCGCGCTTGCGCATTGTTTGGCGTACCGCAGTGCTCAAGGCTGCATCGCCGCGAGTGTTGGAAGCACGGTTTGAAACGAATCCAGGGCAACCGCTTTTGAAGCTGAGACCGTCGGCCCAATACGAGCGCACGAATTTTCCCTCGATCTCTTCCAGGCGCTGAAAATGGCTAAGAATCTTGTTGCCCGCCAGCAGGTCGGATGGAAGGTGATCTGCACGCGCCCCGACGTTTGCAAAACGCCGATGGGGTCCAGCACCCCCCCGGTCCCTTATCCTGTTTATTCGGAACTGATGTCATCGGCGGACGTGGCCAAATCCGTCCGGAGCAATGGCCATCCTCTGGTCATTCTGGACGACAGCTATACCCCTTCGACGATCGGCGATGCGGCGGGCGCCGCCAAAGGTGTTAGCAGCAGCACGGTGGCTGGGAAGTGCTACCCGGCCAAAGCGAGCGGTACGGTCAGGGCACAAAAGCATTGGCTGGTGCGTCATGGCGACGAATTCGAAATGAACGCTCCTTGATGTATGGCTGCTAGAAAGTCTGGCAATACCAAAGGTCGGGCGCAAGGTCCGGTCTCACCGAGTGGCAAGCGGGCGGAGGAGTCCAACGCTCCAGCGGCACCTGAGACGCCCGCCGAAATCTCCGGCGTTGACGGGCTGCAAATGGTGCTCGACCTTGCAGGAATGATCCCAGGTGCCGGCGCGGTGCCCGACTTGCTGAACGCTGCCATCAGTTTGATGCGGGGAGACTTCGTTGGGGCTTTATTCAGCGCCGGTTCTGCGGTGCCGGTGATTGGCGACGCTGCGGGTGCAGCGAAGATTGTCAAGAACGGCGAAAAGTACATGCAGGCCGTGGCGGCGGTCGAGAAGAAGGTGCTGCCGCACCTTCCTGCCCCAATGCGTAAGAAGGTGGAGGCCTATCTTGCGAAAGTGCGCAGCAAACTGGATGACGTGCTTAGAAAGGACAAGCCGGAGAAGCCCGCCGACCGCAAAGCCAAAAGCAAGGATGATGATGGCGTCAGAAGCCAGGGGCAGAGCAAAGGACGATGCACGCTTCGGACGTATCACGAAGGTTGTCCGAGCGGCCAGACTCCTCATCATGTTGTGCCAGACCACTGCTTCAGAATGCCGGGGAGTCAGGGGGGGCACGCCTATCCGGGCACCGAAAAAATCACGCACGCCAACGGGCTATGCATCTGCGTCGGAGGCCCGACGAAAAGTACTGGTGAGAATGGCACCAGCGTGAAGCGGGGAGCATTTAAGGGCAAAGACAAGGTCGCAAAGTGGTTTGGCGCATTGGCCGAGCATGGCAAGATTCACGCTCTCATGGACGCGCAAGAGGCTGCGCTCGGAGCGGCCAATAACCCGCAGCGAACTGCCACGCTTGGTCAATTGGAAGATGCAGGAGCGCGGTCTGCCGGGATCGTCACCGGATGCGATCCAAAGGATCTGAAACGGCAATTAAGAGAACATCATCAGAAGAATGGTTTGCCACCGGATACACGGTTGCGAGCCGATCCATTCGGAAAAAATCCACCGCCCAAGGGGTTAACCATGGGAACCTCTCAAGACGGCGCTGGCGGTGGTCGTTAAGGCAATAAAGGAGTTGGCATGTCGAATACCACTGCGTCGGTTTACTTTTTGGATGCGGTCTGTGTAGATCCAGACTGGCTATATCTAGCAACGCAGCTTGATTCTTTGAATATCGATGAAATTTCCCATACTCGTATGAGTGTGCTTGATCTCACTCAATCAAGTCGATGGCGTTACCACGACTACGATGACAACATCGTTTCTGTGCACGCATATCGAATGGCAAAGGGAGAGTTGCCCGATGGAAGTCGATATGCTGCATTGGGAAAGCATGGAGCCGTTCACTTCAACGAACGCAACGAACCGACATTCAAGGAAGTGATTCCCGGAGCAGGAATGACCGACGGGAACTTCGGCGGTTTAATGTCGCATCTTCGCCTGATCGATGGACAACTGTGGGCCTGTGGACAACACGGCCAAGTATATCGCCGCTTCGGCCGCGACGATTGGCGCCGTGCTGACGAGGGTATTCGTGTTCTCCTCAATCCGTCCAATGAAGCACAGGACATTGAGGGAATGTTGGAAAAGATGACCTCCGCCCCAATGCTGAGCTGTATTGACGGTTCCTCCAATAATGATGTCTACGTCGTAGGTCTCGGAGGCTATATGGCGCATTTCGACGGAGCCGCTTGGACTCGGATCGATCTGCCAGTTGACGAGCATCTGGAGTGGGTGCGTTGCTATGGTCCCGACGATGTATGGGTCTGCGGCTTCAATGGGACGCTTCTTCGGGGTAATGCTCGCAAGGGCTTCAAGAGCCTCAGCGGGTTGGATGACCATCAAACGTTTGTATGCCTTACAAAATTCAATGAGTCGGTGTATCTCTGCGCAGAAGAAGGGCTATTCCAGTGGAACGGAAAATCGATTGCGGCGGTGCGAACAGGGCTCGAACCAGAGTTGCAGGATGCTTGGCGCGTTGACCATGTGGACGGCGTTCTCTGGAGTGTTGGGGTGACAGACATCGCGCGCTTCGACGGAAAGGATTGGCAGCGGATTGACCATCCCGATAACGAGCCAATTGGCCGGTAATCGTGCCAGCGCCCCTTTCCGTTGATTCCGTACGCGCCCTTGTCGGATGGCGTGCCACAGCGGCGCGCTGGCAAGCCTTTTGGGATCACTGGTCCGGATCCCAAATTCGGTCCGAGCATTGGCTAAGACGCGATCTTGCCTCGTTCAATCTGAGGTGGTTTGGTGGCGAATTGGAGCTTGAACTGGCTTACGAGGAGGGCACCTTGACGGTGGATGAGACCTGGGCCCTGCTTAACATGCGATTGAATGCAAATTGCGGCCAACCGCTGCGCCTAAATTGGGGATGGGACATCGATCCAACCGCATTCGATCTGGCTTCATTCGAACATAAGTTAGCGGTGACTGGGCGACGTCACGTTAACGGTGCCTCGTTTTTCTGGAGTCGTGCCGACGGGGTCGAGCTGGCGATTCAACTGGATTGGTTCGACGGCCATTCTGGTCCATTGAAAACCCTTTCGGTGGCTGCGCTTGGAAGGGCGAAGGGTTGACCACGGTTTCATACTCAAACCATTGAGAATACGTCGATGCCGATGCCGATGCCGATGCCGATGCCGATGCTGATGCCGATGCGGACCAATTGGTGTCGATAAGTGTTTCGAAGGTGATAGTTCCAATAGAGGCCCGGACTTGCGCTTGCAAAGAATCATGACGGAATTTGAATCCCAGTCCACCAGATACAAGGCATTCATCGGTGCAGATATGAGTGTGGGGAAGTTTTCGAACGTTACTTCGCTCCTTGGAGCTTTCTATCCCGAGGTCAGCCTAAAACAGTTCCTCGATGGATTGGGCTTCTTGGGGATTCCTACATTGCCAAGAGACTCAACCAGTACATATCTGCTTCGCCATGATTTGGGTATTGAAATCACATTAACTGGTGAGCGGTATTTGGATAATCCCAGTAGAGTCTACCCGGAAGGTGCGATCGTATTGGAGAATGTGCGCTTTTATGGGGCTGAGAATTCAAGCTTTACCAAGTTTGGAGATGAGCTCCCGCATTCTCTCCAATTCGGCCTAACATTGAAGCAGCTTTCAGGTGTGCTGGGAGATTCTATTTGGTTCGATGAGGAGTTGGCCAAAGCACGTTGGGATTTTGAAGGGTATACGATGGCTGCCGACTTCGATGAGCATGGTTGTGCGGATGTATACAGTTTTCAGATGCCGATTTCGGAAGACTAACCTCCTCATTTGGTTTCATGAAATCGCATCTGGACGCTGAAGTATTGCTCAACTATCTAGATTCGCCGAGCGATGTGCTTGAGAGCGAATCCGTATGGTTGGAGCTAAATACCCTCGACCGCCCTCAGCATCCTGAGTCAGGAGATGATCGCCACTACGACTGGGTGCTTGTTCGGCGAAAGGGGCTCGAGCTGGGATTCGTTGATTCAGAATACAACATTGGCGCCGCGCGCTTTCGGTGGGGCCATGGCCATATGCTGCTGGCGCAGTTGTATTTTTATTCTGGCCATGCTGATATCCAGAGATTTCAGGGCGCTATGCCCTTTGGGCTTCAATGGGACGACGGGCGTGCACAAGTCCGGGCGCGTCTCGTTGAGTTCGAAAATTCGAGACATTCCTATCTGACGGATGCTTGGGACGTTCCGGGCTACCGGCTAACGGTCGTCTATTCAGACGACGGCACATCGCTAGTTCGGGTCGTCTGCAGGAGACTGCCTGCACCCTTGGACTCGGCAACTGCCATGCCACCCCCACCGCTGCACGATCTGCTGCAGTCTTTGGGAGGGTCCGTTGCCAATCCCTCATTTGCCAACATATGGCTACCTGGCTTCTGGTCGAGGGAGCATGTTGCAGAGGCGCGAGACGAGAGTGAAGTTGATCTCAATCCGGCGTACGGACTAACCCTGAACACTGAGTTGTACGGCGGCGATCCAGTATTGCGCTCAGTGAGCTTTCATCGGAACCGTGACCAGGAGGGTTCAGGATGGAGAGGCGAGTTGCCGGCAGGATTGGCATTCGAGGACAGCCCTGAGCAGTTGTTCCGCAAACTGAACGCCGCACCGGTTCAACAGGCCGACACTGCTCTGACTGGTTACGGTGTTTGGCACTTAGCTCATTTCACGCTGCACGTGCTCTATAGCAATGTGGATAACCGACTTATCCGGGTAAGAGTCTTTGCACCGGGTGCGTGGCGGCCGGTGCGAGACGAGTAGATGAAAACTCCAAGTCGCACATCCATTTCCGAGACATGGATGTGCTCGACAGCCTCGTCTCACGCGAATATTCATTTGGTGGAGCGAAGTCATCCTGAAAGCTTCGGAGATAAATAGCGTGAACTTCTCAGAAATTATTGGACTTCTCGGCGCTTACTATCCTGAGGCACGCCTGGTTAGGTTCCTCGGCGACTTGGGATTCTCCGAAGCGCCGAGGCTGCCTAGAGACTCCACCAGTACTTACGTCATTCGCCATGATCTCGGAGTTGAAGTGATTCTGACTGGTGAGCGCTATTTAAACAATCGGATTAAAAGATATCCGGAAGGTGCGCTCGTCTTTGAGAATGTGTGCTTCTACGGGAACAAGAATTCGGATTTTGCATGCTTTGACGGGCTCTTGCCGCACGCGCTCCGATTTGGTTTTACGCTGAAGGATCTCTCAGAGAAATTCGGAAAGCCTGCAAAGTTCGATGATGATCTGGCAAAAGCACGCTGGGACCTTTCTGATCATTCATTCTTTGCAGACTTTGACGAGGACGGTGGCGCGGACATCTATAGCTTCCAACCCCGCGTTGTAGATGATTAAGGGCCGCGGAGCGCCAGCGTGAAGTCCAATATGGTGGGCAATGGTGTATTCGGATATCTCGGCGTATCAAATGACGTGCTGGAAAATCGATCCTTCGAGTCACCGCTGCATACTCCTGAGGTCCCTAAAAACCCGGATCTGCGGTGCTTCGATATTGCCAATGTGCGTTGGTGCGGCGATGCACAAAAGGCAGAACTTATAGAATCCTCTACAAGGCTGACGCTTGGCGCTCTGATTGAATCGACTCTTCAATCTAAAGGCTGAGTTCCGCGCAAGAATTTTTTGATCGGATTGGGAATAATTAAGTGCTTGCAGATCAATTGATCGATTTATTGGGATTCACCAACACGGACTTACCTTTGATTGAAGCAGTCAAGGCCCACGGTGGTTCCATAGAATCTATTTCTCCAAAAAAGATGAGGGAAATCATTTCGGATTTCATTCCTTTTGCGGATAAGGGCGTGGAATTGGCTTTCCGCCCCAGAGAATTCTATGAGGCGGATTATGGGTCCCCAAAGGGCGAAGGCCCGTACGTGATGGTCGCGGTATTCTACTTTCCCAACGGTTCATCAAAATACTCTGCCTATCTGGGGAAGGTTCCGCTTGCAACAGGGCCAGTGACCAATCGCGATCAAGCATTTGCTGCGTTTGGTAAACCCGAAGAAACCGAGGAAGAGGACGGGCAAATCTATAGCGACCTCTGGACCGTAGAAGGCAAACTCGTGCATGTGGACTACCACGACGACCTCTCCGTCGCGTTGATCACCGTGGGTTTTCCGAAAAAGGACAACGCTTAACTGCTTCCGGTTTGATCCCGTGAATCTACCCATGATGAAGTTGGGCAGATCTATTGAGATCAGGGCCCAAAAATGGGTTGCAGTTGACGATTGACTACGAAAGCATTGGGGTCTCTGGCTTGGAGGACGGTGAATGGTGGGGTCCCGCGTCAAAGCACTAACGCCTCCGGGCGATCCGGCCAGCCTGCTTGGGCGAGGCTGGGACGATCCCGTCCTGCAGCAAATGCTGAGTACCTGGCCGGCTCGTGAATACATCGACGACGAATCGATTGAGAAGGCGGTCGAGAGCGGGCGACTCTCGTTGTTCAACTTCGATCTGGGCGTATACCTGTTCCTGACAGACGAAGATTCGTTCGCGTCGCGCTATGGCCCCAGCAAGACGGACGGTGCGATCACCGTCGGCCGCGTCGTGCTGTTCGGTCGCTTCCATTCGAATGTGCAGCCGTATGCAAGTGCCATTTTTGATGGGGTGGGGGCCCAGTCGTCGTTTCAGGCGTGGACCGATGCCATCGGTGAGCCGGAGTGGGTGCACCACGTTACCGGCGTTGTACGCAAGGCGAGGTGGCAAGTCACTGAAGGTGTGGTGGATGTCAGTTTCGCCGTTTCGGGGGAATGCCTGCTGGTATCCATCACACCTTCGCTTTCCCGGGAAGCGCTCACTGCGCGATCTGCCGCGCAGCAACTGCACGCACAGCTGCTCTCTCCCGACGGTGTGCTCGCGTCCCTCGGCAAGCCGCTGAAGTCATTGGACCTGGTGCGCAGCTTCCCGATCCTCGGCTACGAGTCGAAGCTCGGCGAGGCAGCCGGCTACGGCAAGATGGATTTCTCCGACGAATATGGATTTGAGCTTTACGCGGCTGCCCGTGACGAGCTGAGAGTCGCGACGCTCTTTGATGCCCAGCCTTCGGACCTCTGTTTGTCCGGCGCCAGGTACCGTACCGACCTGGATTTCAAATGCGTTCAGTGGGAGGGACCGCTCCCGTTCGGGATTACTTTCGATGACGGACCGGACACCGTCCTCGCCAAGCTGGGCCGGCCTGCCGACCACCAAGACTTCGACGAGATGGACGGGTTTCATCGCTGGCAGTTCCCGTTCTACGACCTGCATGTGCTCTACAGCCTCGCCGAGGACCGCGTGTACCGAGTAACGTTGCTCGGCAGACGGCGCGGGGAGTAGCCGGGCCACCGACCTTATTGCCTTAGCGATGGTCCATCAAGAATCAGCACACCAACGGTTTAGGCTCCGCTTCGAAGCAGTAGACCTAAATCGCACGGAAATTTATAGGAGGGTCCCCGATGAACACTGATCAATTGGTTAAGTTGTTGGGAATGACGGATGCCGATACGGCTCTGAGTCAAGCTGTTAAAGCAAACGGTGGATCTGTGGATTCACTGTCGCCAAAAAGGATGAGGGAAGTCCTCACGGATTTCATCAATCTGGTCGACGCAGGTGTCGTGCTTGCTTTTGTGCCGCGGAAAGTCTTCTCTGAAGACTATGGAGACCCCCTCGGTCGCGGCGCATATGCACTCGATGGGGTGATCTATTACCCCAATGGATCTTCTTCGGTGTCGAGTTATAAGGACGCAGTCCCGTATGCGGCCGGCCCCGTACGGAATCGCGACGAAGCACTTGCTGCTTTCGGGACGCCTAAGTCCACCCAGGAGATTGATGGCACAACTTTTTGGGACCTTTGGTCGAATGATGGAATTGTGATCAAGGTCGATTACAAAGGCGGAAGCATCATCAAAAGCGTTCTTTATTCCCTGCCGCGAAAATATTGACGCTAGCGCACTTGGGCCGACGCCTACAAGTTGGTATTCCTGTGGCTGGCGGAGACTTCCAATAAGCCTAAAGGAATGGCCTGGCCGAAAGTTTATCGACGGGAAGTCAATCGGTAAGGCCAAAAATAGCACGTCCCAAAACAAGTGGCGCAAAATATGGAAGCGGAAAACTTATACCTGCTCCTTGGTCTGACAAATACGGACGAAACGCTTGTGGCGGCGATAGCTTCGCAGGGCGGCAGTGTTGAAAATCTATCTCCAAGAAATATTCGTGATCTTGGGACCGACTATGTGAATGTTCAGAATAAAGGCATCTCCTTGGCGTTCCAATCCCGTGCTCGTTTCGAGGAAACGCGCGGGAGCCCGCGCGGTGACGGGGCCTACGTGTTGACCACGATTTTCTATTATCCCAACGGAGGAGAGGATCTTGAGCCGTACACGGGTCAAGCGCCGTTTGCTTCCCATTCAGTATCAAGTCGCGCAGAAGCGTTGCTGAATTACGGGAGGCCAGATCGTACAGAAGAGGACGACGACGAAATCGATTGGGACGAGTGGCGTAAAGACGGGCACCAGATTCGGGTCAGCTATTTCTCTGATCTGACGGTCTCGACAATCCTCGTATCAATACCGATGATGAAGCGGTGAAATCCGCCGTCGTATTGAATTCACTGGTTAGCGGGCTGGAGTGACCCGCCGCTATGGCGACCACTTCGATCGACCACTCCGATCGACCTTCAATCAAACTGACCAAACTGATTCGCCGTTTCGGCGCGGCAGGACCATGCGCCAGCCGACGAGGAGCCCCATTCCGTCAGATTGTTCCCGTCTTTGCACCTTGCAGCGATGCGCGTCATTGGACCCAACCGGTCTAATTCGTCCACGCGGGACATCCACCGCACATCGTTCGCAAGGGAAACAATCAATGCAAGGAAGCTTCGACAACAGTCGCCCCACGTGGCGGCCTCATGCATCAGGCCGGGTCTCGGGCACTCACAAGTTTGCCGCCTATCTCTACTCGGCGTTTGTGGTGCTCATTCTTATCTCGTTCTGGTTGTCGAGAGAACCCGTCAACCTCTCCTCGTTCTACCCCATGTCCTTCTTTGTGGTGCTCGCCGGCACGCATTGGGTACTCAGCAATGCCGCAGACCAGCAAAAGGATTGGGCGCGGCCGTTCAGCGTGTTGCTCGCGCTGCCGCTGCTGATTGCGACGCCCATCGGCAGCATCCTGGGCTTCATCCTCATCGCCAACTCGCTGAAGAGCTGGAAGGCCCCGGCTCCTTGACGAGGACAACGGTCGAGCGCTGCGCTCCCTTTGCCTGAAACGCCGACGGCAATCGGGCCATCAGGCAATCTGCGCCGCCAGGCTTGCCGACAAAGGCAAGGGCCGCATGCCCAGTACCTGCTGCTGGCGCTCCAGGGCTACCGTCCATGCACCCTAGTGCCCCGCGCTCATGACTTTAGTCGCTATCGGTCCGCCCCTCGCCCGTTTACCGTGACCGTCACTCGTTCATGCGCCGCCACGGGTGCGTGGCCGTCGCCTCAAGCCGGTGGCTCGCAGTGGCCGGTACAACCAAAGGTCAAGGTATGAGCAACAGGGAGCCCTTCGAGACGGACTGGGCAGCGGCTGCCGTCGTTCCTGGTCTCGGCGTGCAGGTGGCCGAACTGGTGGCGCTCGCCGACGACGGGCAAACGCCCATGGTGCTGGCAGCCGGCCAGACCCAGGCGGTGGCACTGCGCGCCCGGAGCATCATCGACCTCCACGGCGCCCATGTCGGCCGGCAGGTGCTCCTGGCATTCGAGGGAGCCGACCCCGCGCGCCCCATTGTGATCGGCGTATTGCAAGGGCAAGTGCCTTGGCCCGTCAAGGACCGTCCCGACCAGGTGCACGTCGATGCCGATGGCCAGCGGATGGTCGTGACTGCGCAAAAGGAAATGGTGCTGCGTTGCGGCAAGGCCAGCATCACCCTGACCCAGAGCGGGCAGGTGTTGATCGAAGGCAGCTACGTGTCCACGCGGTCGACCGGCGTGAACCGGATCCGCGGCGGATCGGTCCAGTTGAACTGAGGCAGGCGCCCAGGTGGCGCGCTACCAGTCCCACCGCGCCCGTCGATCCTCCGCCAGGCTGAACTCGTACGGGCGACCCTTGAAACCCTGCGCCACCATGACGTCGGGTGCATTCATGAATGGGTTGCCGCCAGTGGCCAATCCGTGAATGAACGTCGCCAGCAAGTTCTCCGCGTCTGCCGTCACCGGCGTCCATGCCGGATCTGCGAACTGCCACGGCACCGGGTCGCCCAGCGAGTCCTCCTTGTCAAAGGGATACAGCTGGACGAAACGATCAATGATGGTGTCTCGCCACTGCAGATACGGCGCGGCGTCGGGGAGCACATGCGCCACCAGCCGGGACAGTCGCGCCGCGCTCCAGGCCGGATTGCCCTCGATATCCGCCTGCCGCAGCGCGAATTTCACGCGGCGGACGGCGGTGCCGACAGGGCCGCGGACCGGTCCGCGCCATTGATCCGGGTCGATGTCAAAGTGGGTGGCGTAATGGAAGTCGCAGAGCTGGGCCCAGGCCGCCTCCAGATACTGCCGGGGCAACACGTCGCTGGTGAGGTGGGAGAAACGAAAGAGCACCCACTCGCAGGCGGCAATGGAAAACGCCGCCGTGGCCCGCTGCGACATCGATGCCAGTCGGACCTCCAGCGCTGCATCCACAGGCATGTCCACCGCTTCGATGTTCCAGTCGTCCCAGAAGAACCGGAGCGCCGGCTGGCGCAGCGTATCGATCAGCACATAGGCGGGCACGGGCAGTGTCATGGCGCCGACCGTCCCCCGGGCGGCCATTGATAAGGTTCGCTCTCAAAGCCGGCAGCCTTCATCTCGTCGGGCTTGCCCAGGTAGGGATTGTTCCGCCAGTCCAGCGAGGCCAGGTAGGCGGAGATCCGCGCATCGTCCTGTTCGGGCGACGCTGTGTAGCCGGGGTCCACAATGTCTCTCGGCAGGGGGCGGCCGAGGCCGAGTGAAGGATCCGCAGGCGCCACCTCGATCAATCGCGAGATCGTGGCCCGGCGCCAGGCCTTGAAGGCCTCGGGCACGCCGCACACCCGCAGGGCCACTTCCGAGATGGTCACCGGCTGATCAAAGAATGCTGTGCCATCCCGTGCATTGGCGAAGGCCAGCTCCAGACGCGAAATGGCCGCTTCCATCGGGCTCCCCACCTCACGATCAAAGGTCTCCTCCCAGGGCCTGTCGATGAAGGCGTCAAGATAGCGCCAATCCACCAGCCCGGCCCAGGCAGCATCCAGAAACTGAAACACCCCGTCATCCGGCAAAATCTTGTGCAGCCGCCAGACAATCCATTCCAGGGCGCCCAGCGAGAAGGCCAGTGCAGCACGGTCGGACATCTCAGCGATGCGATGCGAGATCCGCGGCTGCGGGAGCAGGATGTCGTCATCCGTCTCGCTGGTCCAGATGTAGTCCGGCTCCGTGAACGGCACGCCGGCTTCGATGATGTGGGGGGGCGGACGGACATTCATGATATGTGCTTGGTCCAGAGTTTTTCTTTCCACCGATGGGACACCGTCCCGTCCTTATGCTTGACGGTGTGGCAGGGAGCCGCCTGCTTTTTCATGTCGTTGCCGCGTCCATTGCAGAGGAAGATCTGCATGTCGCAATTGGCGGCCATGTCACATATCGAGCCCTTGCATTGATCGCAGGGGGCATCCGAGAACTTGCCCTGATTGTTCCAGTTGATCCGCATGGTGATGGATCCGCCGGTCTGCGGTCCTGCGGCCGTGGCCTGGTGGACGATCTTGCATTCGCAATGGTTGCGATTGCCCTGTGAGTTGGTGCTGTGAGGTTTCCCGCCGCACGGGTGATTGGTTTCGCCGTGCGGCTTGGCATAGCCCGACGCCTTGTCGGACTTGATGACCTGCTCGCTGTCGGGCTGCACCGCCTTGAGAAACGCACCGCCGGACGTTTTGCTGTTCACCAGGGCCACGTTGAAGGGCAGGTTGCCGTCCACGAAGTCCTCGTTGACCGCCTTGCGTGCCTGTTCCTCCAGTTCGATGCACTCCGGGTCACCGCCGGGCGCCCCGACACTCCCGATGTCGATCCCCGGCACCGAGCCGGGATTCGAGTGATTCTGCGTCGTCATGTCCATGTGGCGGATGACGTTCTGACCTTCGATGCAGACGTCCATCGACCACGCGGCATGCTTGAGCGGCCCCTGGATGTTGTGGCTGATCACACTCATGCCAAACGACTTGGTCGCCGCCTCATCGCCGGTGCTCTTTTTGTAGGTGGAGACGTTCTTGAGGCCCACCTCGCCGCCGCCGATCATCACCGTGCGCGACCCGCCGTCCGTGTCACTGGCCTGCGCCGTATTCGGATACGGGATCGGAATGGGCCCGGCGGGCGGTCCCGGCGGCGACAGGCAGACATCCGGCATGGAACAGATCGACTTGTTGCCGTCCTTTTTGGCCGAGATTTCGCGCCCATTGGCGTAGACGTTCATGCCCATGTGGCACCTCCATGGCCCGCGCCGTTCCCCACCCTCGGACCCTTTGCCCCCCGGGTTTGCAGTGAACGGTACTGCGTCACGATGCAGGCCCGGGCGCCATCGTCGTTGGAGAGGGTGCATAGCGCGGTGGGCCCCACGCCGTAGTCGTTCCGGCCGGCATGCAAGGCCACCGCCAGCAGCAGGGGACCTACGGCAGCACCCGCTTCGCCGATGTATTCGATCGGATGCCACAGCTCATTGAGCAGAGCGCGGGGCTGACGCTCGTATCGGAGCATGGCGAATGTCATCTCTTTGAACCGGTCATGTTCGCCATTGAGGTCCGAAATGCGGAACTGGGTCTCGTGCAGGGTGAGGTGGCTGGCGGATAGGGCCTGTCCGATGGCCTCGATGAGACCGTCGCCCCGCAGAGGCTCGTCCGAGTCCGGTGTGGCGGATTCATGACCCGTGCCCCATCCCAGCAGGCGCAATTCGTCCTCAAACGGATGCCCATCGCGGCCGACCAGCACCGCGGAGCCCGCTTCGCCCGGAGAAAAGCCATTGGACGCGTCGCCGCTGAGAATGCGCCGCTGCTCCAGCAGATAGTCCACCCATCGGGGCTCGATGAAGCTGTCCGCGCCAGCGATCACGCAGTAGGGCGCCCGGCCGGTGGCCAGATACTGCTGGGCCGCCGCCAGGGCCTGCACTGTGGCAGCGCGGTCTCCCGGAAAGAGGCGGCTGTCCGGATGCACCGGCAGGCCCAGACGGAAGGCCAACGCCTCCAGTACGCGTTCGTCCAGCCGGACGCCGAGGTGCGGACGATCCGGGCGCGGCAGCACCAGAAAGAGGGGGATGTCGCCGCCCTCCACTGGCAAGGCGGCGCGCAGGCATTCGCCAATCGCGGGCGCAACGAGCTCCACCACCTTGCCCAGGCCGGGCCACCAATGGGGAAGGTCCACCTTGCCCGCTGCGATGTAGTCGCCGGCTCTGGGGTCCCAGAGGTTGGTGGTCCGCACATGGCGAATGCCGGCCCGCATGGCCGCCAGGCTCGCCGGGCCGTTGAAGCCGAGACAGGTCACCAGCCCGCTGGCCAGCACCGACAGCGACGGAAGCGAAGGCATCGAGGCGGGGGTCATCGCCGACGATTGCTGACCAGATCGGCCAGGCTCCGGTAATAGGGCTTGTTGCCGATGCGCCGGGCCAGGAACCACGCCGGGGACGGCTCGCCGACAATCACCTGCCTCAGCTCGAAGCAACTGCGGCGCATGGCCTGGCTGGCCCGGTAGGTCATGGTGAACCGCCCGAGGTCCGGTTCGATGACCAGCGTGTCCACTACGGCGGCCACCCGCAGCTCCTTGCCCTTGTAAGGGACAAATCGCACCGGCATCGGCAACTGGGGCAGGGCGAATCGGACAAAGCCGTCGGGCGTCAGGTTGCGCAGCGTCACGATCTCGCCACCGGCCGGGTGGTCGATCTGCTGATCGTCGGGCGCGGACTGGAAATAGCGGTCGTCAAAATCCAGCGGCCAGAACGGGGCGCGGCTTTCACGCCATGCGTCATCGTAGGTGCCCGCCAGGGTCGCACGCGGCGCCCAGCTTCTGCCCAGCGGGCCGAAGGACATCGGCCGATAGCGTCCGTCCGTCTCGGTGATCGGCATGTCCATGGCCTCGGTGGTGGGCATCTGGCTGCCGTCCAGCTCGTGCGCATACGGGCGGTAGCCCAGGCCGACCGGATTGGTCGGATAGGCCCGCGCCGGCCGGGTGGCGCTGGCCGTGTCCGTGCCGCCGTAGGCGGTGTCGTAGCTGATCGGCATGGTCACGAAGCGGTCCGGCTTGCCCGCAGTGACACCGAGCAATCCGGCGTGCCAGCGCCTGGGGCCGGTCACGATGAACGCCTTGCTCATCGTCGAGACGCCGGCGGCGACCGCTACCCGCGTCGTGTCCTGCGGCGTCGCATATGCCGAACCGTGGATGAGCACGTCACATCTGCGCTTGCGGTGGGCGTAATCCACTTCCCGCACAGGCGCGGACTGTCCGGGTTCGCCGCTGAACTCGTCCGACTCGATCAGCGGGACCTGACACTCCGACAGCCCGGCGGTCTCGTCGGCGCAAGGAATGTCGAAGGTGGCCTTGATGGCCACGATCACCCGCTCCCGTCCGTCCGGGTCGAAGCCCAGGGTCCACCCAGCCTCCACACCGGTTTCGTTCAGGAATTCCATGCGGCCATCCAATGGCGTTGCTGCCGCCCGGGGGCGCGGACTTCCAGCAGCGCGGTCGAAGGCTCGAGCAGCGCCAGCTCCAACGCCGCCGCCGCGCGCTCGCGCTGCTTGCCGCTGCGAAGCACGTGCAACGCCTGGCCGATCGATATCGGCTGTCCGCCCAGGTAGCGCTGGCCCGGGTGAAATTCCGTTCGGTGCCGGTCCCACCAGGCTTTGAGCTTCGGCAGGGCGGGTTGGGGCAGGCTCTCCTCATGGCGATCGGGCAGCCCGGTGGCCGGTGTCGGCAGCGTGTCGGACGCAGGCAGGGTCAGCCCGTCCGGTTCCTCTTCGGCCAGATCCTCCCGCACGAGATCCAGACCGGTGATGTGGCTGAACGCCTCGGCGGCCACCCGCGCCATCTCCGGTTGCTCCATCTGTTCCAGGAGCCAGGGCAGGGATTGCGGGTCCCCGATGATGCCGACGGCGGCGACGGCCAGTGTCCCGGCGCCGGGAAGGCCCAGCAGCCCGCGGACGACATCGCGGCTCCGCGACAGCGGCAGCGCACGAAGGCTGAGCTGTGCTGCCCGCCAACCCCAGGCGGGCTGGTCGCACAGGCTGGCCAAGCGGAGGGCGGCCTCGGGGTCGCCCAGCAGGGTGAGCGAGCGAGTGGCCCAGAACCGGCAGGCCGGGTCGGCATCGGTCTGCAGGCTGCTCAGGGCGGCGCGGCTGGCAGTCAGGCGGCAGTCCCCGGCCGCGCGGGCCGCAGCGGCGCGTACGGCCGCCTCGGCATCCGCAATGCCGTCGATGACTTCGGACGCTGTTGCGCTCCTTCGCAGCCGCAACGCATCCAGGGCCACGATCCGATGGGCGGGGGTGGCAGACGCCAGCAGCTGGCGGCACCACTGCAGCGACGCATCATCCGCATGCCAGGCGAGCGCGCTGGCCAGGGCCTTGAGCCCGTCCGGCAGTGCGCTGGCGGCGGCGAAGGCGTTGCGCACGGCGGCTGGCGGGTCATCCTGGAATGCCAGGGCGCCGGCCATGAAGATCACGCCGGCGTCCAGTGCCGCCAGGGCATTGCGGACATGGCGCTGTCCGGCCTCCGGGTCGACCCGCAGGCCTTCCAGGTGGCCCCGCAGCCGGTCGTCCAGCCGCACCAGCGCATCCAGCGTGTAATGGGCTTCCTCGACGGCCAGACGGCGCTGGCCCCATAGGAACGGCGCCTCCTCCGCGTGCATGGCCAGCACGGCGTTGTTGACCATGGAAGAGACTTCCCAGGGATGAAAACCAATGGCTCGGTCCATCAACTGCGCTTTCCTTGAGGCATGCACCCGTCAGATCAGGCGGTGACGGGACCCACGGGGAGATTGCGTTTTGATGATAGGGGTCGGGTGGGCGGGCGAGGGCGACTTAAGTCACCCTGACCCATCCCGACGGGACGACCGGCCGGACAACGCGGGCTGACGGTCGCGCTACCACAGGGATTTCACCCTGGGGCCGCCGGGGAGCATTTCACAGTCCATCCGCTCGGCCTGCTGCACTGCGGCAATTCACAGGCGCAGAATCAGTGCCAGAGGGCTCCCGCGCCAGCGGCTGCGGGCGGACCGACCACTGCAGAGAGGCTGGATTTTCATGAGATTTCTCCGCGACCTTTCCATCCGGCAACGCCTGCTGGGCAGCACCGTGCTGCTGTGCCTGCTGATCATTGGCCTGGGCGCCTGGTCGGCCCTCAGCATGGATCATCTGCAGACCCGTTCGTCGGACCTGCTGGACCGACAGAGCCAGACCGCCCAGGACACCGCCCGCATCCTCGCTTCGCTGGAGCGCGTCCAGCGGCTGGAGCAGTCGGTCATGCTCAACGGGAACAACACGAACGAAGCCGGTGATCACCACAACCAGTGGAAGAAAACCGTCGCGGACATGCGCAGCCAGCTCAAGGCGGTGATGACCACCCCCGAGCGCGAGCAGGCCCTGGCCCCGGCGCTGGCCGGCTTCGAAGCGCACGTCAAGCCGCTGGCCGACATCCTCCAGCAGGTGGTGGACGCCAAGATGGACCCGTCCGCCGCATTCGCCTATGCCGGGCAGGCGCAGGCGGACCTGGACACGGCGCGCACCGTCTTCAACAAATGGGTCGAGGACACCCAGGCCGCGGTGACCGCCGAGCGCGAGGCCGACCATGCCTCCGCGTCGGTGCAATCGAAGATTCGCCTCGCGGTGCTGGTGCTGGTGGTGGTGGTGGTCAGCGTGCTGATGCTGGCGATGGTGCGCTCCATCCTCACGCCGCTGGGCAGGGCTTCCGAGGTGGCCAGGCGAATTGCGCTGGGCGACCTCAGCGCAGACATCGTGGTGCAGGGGCGTGATGAAGTCGCCACCTTCATGCGCACGCTCGCCGACATGCAGAGCGCATTGCGCGAGATCGTCGGGCAGGTGCGCCAAAGCGCGGAAAGCATCCGCATCGCCAGCGATGAAGTGGCGACCGGCAATCTGGACCTGAGTCAGCGCACCGAGCAGACGGCCTCCAACCTCCAGGAGACGGCGGCATCGATGGAAGAGTTGACGAGCACGGTGAGGCACAGCGCCGAAGCCGCGCTGCAGGCCCGCGATCTGGCGACCTCCGCGTCCACCGTCGCCGACCGGGGCGGTCAGATGGTGGGTCAGGTGGTGCAGACCATGGGCGACATCAATCAGTCGTCCCGGAAGATTTCGGACATCACCGGCGTGATCGACAGCATTGCGTTCCAGACCAACATCCTGGCGCTGAATGCCGCCGTGGAAGCGGCCCGGGCCGGCGAGCAGGGACGCGGCTTTGCCGTGGTGGCCAGCGAGGTGCGCGGGCTGGCGCAGCGCAGTGCCGAAGCGGCCAAGGAGATCAAGGCCTTGATCGGCGAATCGGTCGATCGCGTGGAAGGGGGCAGCCGGCAGGTGGTGGATGCCGGCGAGACCATGGGTGAACTGGTGGCCTCGGTGCGCAAGGTGAGCGACATCATCAGCGAGATCAGTCGAGCGGCCGATCGGCAGAGCCAGGGTATCGGTGAGGTCGGCGCTGCGGTGACGGTGCTCGATCAGATGACCCAGCAGAATGCAGCCTTGGTGGAGCAGTCGGCCGCGGCCGCGGAAAGCCTGAAGAACCAGGCGAGGCAACTCTCGGAGGTGGTGGCCACGTTCCGGTTGGAGTCGTCCTCCTGAGGCGGGTCGTCACGATCCGTTGTCCTTCATGAAGAAAAAAAGGGGCGCCGCTTTTGCGGGCCCCTTTGGATGCCGGCAGCTTCAAGCGCCACCGGCAGACGCCATCAAGCGATGGCGACAGCGTCACGCACCTTGCGCGGCGCCAGTGCATGCTGCTCGAACTGCATCGAGAACGACGCGCGTCCGGACGACAGCGCACGCAGTTGTCCGATATAGCCGAACATCTCGCTCAGCGGGACCTGCGCATCCACAACGATGGCCGTGCCTCGCAGCGATTGCCCCCGGACGAGGCCGCGACGCCGGTTCAGGTCGCCGATGCAGTCGCCCAGCGATTCCGCTGGCGTGATCACCTCCACCGCCATCACCGGCTCGAGCAACTGCGGGTCGGCCTTCGCAAAGGCCTCCCGCGCCGCTGCTGCCGCGGCCAGTTCAAAGGCCATGGCGGACGAGTCCCGCTCATGGAAGCCGCCATCCAGCAAGGTGGCCTGGAAATCCACACACGGGAAGCCGGCAATGACGCCATTCAGGGCGGCACGCCGAACGCCCGATTCCACCGCGGGAATGAACTCGCGAGGAATCGCGCCGCCCACGATGCGGCTCTCGAAGCGGATGCCTTCGCCGCGCCCCAGCGGTTCGAAGCGAAGCACCACCTCGGCGAACTGCCCGGGGCCGCCGCTCTGCTTCTTGTGGATGTGATGCACCTCCACCGGCGTCCCGAGGGTTTCCCGATACGCCACCTGCGGCCGGCCGACCTGAACCTCCACGCCATGCTGGGCGCGGAGCTTCTCGATCGAGACTTCCAGCTGCAACTCGCCCATGCCGGACAGGATGGTCTGACCGGTGTCGGCATCGTGTCGCATCCGAAGACTCGGATCTTCCCGCAGCATCGACTGCAGCGCCTTGGCCAGCTGGGTCACGTCCTCGCGCCTGCGCGGCTCGATCGCCAGATCGATGACCGGCTCCGGCACCTGGATCGCCTCCAGGACCAACGGCGCGGCCGGATCGCACAGCGTGTGACCGGTCAGGGTGTCCTTCAGACCGACCACGGCGGCAATATCACCCGCCCGCAGTTCCTCCAGCTCCACGCGGTCGTCCGCATGGATTTCGTAGAGGCGCCCCATCCGTTCCATGCGTCCGGTGTTGACGTCCATCACTGCGTCGCCGCGACGGATGCGACCCCGGTAGACCCGCACGAACACCAGGGTGCCGTGACTGTCCGCCGCCACCTTGAAGGCGAGTGCCGCAAACGGCCCGTTGGCATCGGACGGCGTCGGCGCGTTGGCATCGACGTCCTCGCGGCGCACGTCTTCCGGCGTGGGCAGGTAATCGACGATCGCATCCAGCAGAGGCTCGACACCGCGATTGCGATAGGCCGAACCCGCCAGCGCAGGTACAAAAGCACCGGACAGCACACCCCGGCGGACACAGCGGCGCACGTCCGCCACGTCCAGGACGTCGCCGTCCAGGTAAGCCGAGAGCAATGCATCGTCCTGTTCAAGGACATGGTCGAGCAGGCGAGCCCGATGGGCCTGCGCGGTCGCCATCAGCGCGACGGGAATCTCCGATTCGACATAGGGCGCCTGAGCATCGTCACGTTCCCAGACGAGCGCCTTCATCGTGATCAGGTCCACCACGCCGCGGAATTCCGCTTCGGCGCCGATGGGCAACTGCAGGGGCAGCACCCGGGCGCCCAGGCGCTCTTCCATCATCGCAACGACGCGCAGGAAGTCGGCGCCCACGCGGTCCAGCTTGTTGATGAAAGCAATGCGCGGCACGCGGTACTTCTCCGCCAGACGCCAGTTGGTTTCGGTCTGAGGCTCCACCCCGGCGACGCCGTCGAACACCACGACCGCACCGTCCAGCACCCGCAGCGAGCGGTTGACCTCAATGTTGAAGTCGATGTGTCCGGGCGTGTCGATCAGGTTGAGCTGCGTGCCCTTCCAGTGCACCGAAACGGCTGCACTGTTGATGGTGATGCCGCGCTGGCGCTCCTGCGGATCGAAGTCCATCCGGGTGGTGCCGTCATGCACATCACCGATGCGGTGGCTCTCGCCCGTATAGAACAGGATGCGTTCGGTGGTGGTGGTTTTGCCGGCGTCGACGTGGGCAATGACGCCGAGGTTGCGCAGAGAAGTGGGACGGGCGGACATGGTGAATCCTTCATTCGAAATCTGAGGGCAAGACGCTGCCCTCAGGCGGATTCACCTGATGCGGGCTAACGTCGGAAAGAGGGCGGCTGAATGCCGGAGCGCGGGCGCGCACGAACGCGACTCCGGCGGGCGGGAATCGTCGCGATCAGCTTGTCGTAGGTGCGGCAGGTCATGGCAGAACTGGAAACGAGAAACAAAAATCAGAAGCGGAGATGAGAAACGGACCTCAGACATCCGGGATCTGAAAACAGAAAACCCCGTCAAGCGAAGCGCCTGCCGGGGTTCTGGAGGAAGACCGGTAGGCGCGCACGCCCACCGAATGCATCGGGGGGTGCGTCAGGTGGCGAGAGTTGCCTTGATCACTTGAGCGGTCTTCATGATGGACGCGATTATGAATGATGAATGGATGGCGGCGCAAGGCATCGCAATTGCCCGCACACCGCTGTTGTTGCATGCCATCGCCGAAGGAGTTCCCATGCGTCTGGACGGTTCCTGTCATTGCGGCCGGGTGAAGTTCTCCGTGGACTCGCACGAGCCCGCTCCCTTCATGCGCTGCTATTGCTCCATCTGCCGCAAGACGGCGGGCACGGGCGGCTTTGCCATCAACCTGGGGGCGGATTACCGCACCTTCAAGCTGCATCAGGGTGAGAAGGAGCTTCGTATCTACCGGGCCCATCTGAACGGCAAGGAAAGCACGGGCCAGCGTCACTTTTGCGGCCATTGCGGGACCGCGTTGTGGCTCTATGACGAGAGCTGGCCCGACCTGGTGCATCCGCATGCCGGCGCCATCGATACGCCGCTGCCGGTGCCGCCCGCGCATGTGCACATGATGCTCGGCTCCAAACCCGCGTGGGTGGAAGTGGCCGACCACCCGGGAGATGATCAGTTCGACGAGTATCCGGAAGAATCACTCGCCGACTGGCACCGCCGTCACGGATTGTGAAGGTCCCCGTCCCTCAGAAGTTGCGCCATTCGCCGCCGGGTTCGCCGTCGTGGGCCTCGGGGTCGACACCGCAGGCCTCGGCGGCGTCAATGAAGAGCGGGACCAGCAATTCGCGCTCGTCCGTCTCCAGGAGGCCACCGTCGGCCTCGTCATTGATCTCGTCGAGCGCTTCGTACAACTGCCGCATGGCGTCGAGGACAGCCGCTTCCTCGGCCGGATCGGGCAATGCCTTCAGCCGGGCGAAGTAGGCCAGGATCTGTCCGTCCACCTTGTCGGAGGCCTCTTCGGTGTGACCCGAGAGTCCGGCGTCGCGGCAGTGTTCCCAGTGCGCCTGGATCTCAGGAGCGGCTTCGGCCAGGAGGTTGTCGAGCCGTTGGTTCCGATCGGTCATGACAGAGGATGTCCGTGAATGGTGGAACTGCCGACTGTAGCCGCGGCGCCAGTCAGGAACAGGGTCGCGGCACGAGGCGTGGTCAGCGGGTCGGTTCAACGCGCCATTCGCCCGCCACCCAGCGGTGAAAGCCGCCGCCTTCGGCGAATCGCCACAGATGCAGCCAGCCGTGCTCGACGAGTTGTCGCACCCCTGCATGGCGTTGCAGGATGCGGTCGATCGCTGGGGCGGGCGCGTCGATCACCACGGTCAGGCGCACCGCCTCATGGCGCCAGCGCTCACCGTCATGCACCGACTGGCGGGCCAGGCCGATGCGCAGATCCCCGCCATTGCCCTCGAAGACGCCAAGATTCCCGCCCACCACGTTGTGCAGCAGCTTGTTGCCGCTGCCCAGACGAACCGGCTCGCTGGTGGAGGCGTGGTATTGCCAGTTGATCCAGTGCGTCACCAGCATCGGCGCCGTCATCAGCAGTTCCAGCACACTGCCGTCGGCATCCTGATGCGCGTCGTAGTCATGCAGGAACACACGGCCCTGCAACACCGCCCCCTGGCTGCGTGAGCGTGGCGCCATCACGAAAGCGGCATTGCCGGCCAATCCCCATTCCGGCCGGATCTGGGCGGCGTCATTGGCACGGCGCTGCAATTGGCTGAGCAGGTCGCCGGCCGGCATGCGCGGGTCCAGCCCCAGGGCCGCTGCACGCTCCCGCCGCACCTGATCGCCTGCCTGCGCGAGCACCGGTTGCAGGCGCGACCAGCGCGCCAGCGCGCCGAGCGGCAGCAGGTCCAGGTCGAAACCCTCGATCTCGTCGGTGGTCGTGTTGTGCAAGGCCGCCACAAAGGCCACCTCCGCCGGCAAGGGGAGGCCGCGCGCACGCAGCGCTGCCTGTACCGCCGCCTCATTCAGCAGTCTCGCCAGCGCGCGGGCATTCACCTCGCCCGTCTGCCCACAGCAGGCGCCGCAATCCAGTGCAGCCGCCTGCGCATTGTTCAGACTCTGGCTGCCATGACCCATCAGCAGCACCAGCGGCGCGATGCTGCGGTCCATCGACATGGCGTGCAGCACGCGAGCCGCCAGGGCCACCTTGGCCTCGAGATCCAGGCCGGACAGGGTGGGACGGCACACGGGGCGGTAGCGGGCGGACAGACCTTCGTCATCAGCGACCCGGCGTGCGGCCTTGCCCGGCCGCAGCAGGCCGAGCATCTTGCCGACATACCCCGCGCCCATCGCCTCCACCGAGGAAAACGCGGCATTGGGCCACCGGGTGCCGGCACGCCATTGCTGCGCGCGGCGGAACTGCTGCTGACGCGCCTGCAGAACGTCCTGGGCATCCGGGACAACGTTCGCCTCCGAAGGCGGCACCACGACTTCATCGGTCACCGCCAGGGCTGGCGCCAGCAAGCCCGGCAGCTGGGGGCGCTCCAGCGCCGTGCCCAAGGGGGTGTAGCTGACCGGCAAGCCGAAGAAGCCCGCAAAGCCCAGGGTCTGCACGGCCGGCCAGGCGGACTCGATGGCGCGACGCAGCGGCTCGCTGCGGACGTCGATGCAGAAGACGGCCTGGACCTCAGGGGCGCTTGTCTGCGTTCCGACAGGGCCCATGACCGACGCGGGCGCCGGGGCCACCATCGACAGTCGTTGTGCGAGGTCGCGCTGATAGCCGATGTCCAGCGCGTTCTGCCACACCTCATCCACGAGCAGTCGCTGATGGGCGTCCTGCATCCGCTGCTCAGCCTGTTCCCATGCCACCTGCAAAGCGGCGAAGGCCTGCTGGGCGGTCGAGCCGCCGCGGCATTCCAGCAGCACCGCGCCCCAGGCCAGGCGGATGGCGAGCAGGTCGCGCAGGTGGCTGTCGCTGCCGCCCTTCAGGCGCGCCTGCCAGCCCAGGTAGGCGCACCAGGACGCCCAGCCATTCACCGTCAGCAGCACGGCTTCGAGGTAGTCGGCCCAGGCCTCTTCGGGCAGGCCCAGGCGGCTCATGACCCAGCGCTCCGCGGCCTCGCGGGTGTCGGGCAGCGCCTGCAGGCCGCGGGCAATGTCCGGCAGGCCCATCAACACGCCGATGCCGTGGTCATGGGTGAGGGTGTCCCGCCAGAAGGCGTAGAGGCCGCCGTCCCGCTGTGGTTGCCAGTCCGCCTGCTGGCGGTCGAAGTAGGCCGCGCAGGTCTGGCTCAGCTGGTGCGTGATGGCCTGCCGCCAGGACAACCGGGACTGTCCCTCGGGGTCATCGTCCAGGACGTCGATCAGCAGCGGCAAGGACGGCAGGTCCTGCGACTGGTGCAGCGCGGCGACGCAGGTCGCTTCGTCGAGGCCACTGCTGCGGGCCTCGGCACAGGCCATCAGCGCCGCGTGGAGATCGTCCGGCTGGATCCGGCCGGACTGCCAGGCCGCCGCCCACTGATCCCGCGGCGGGAAGACGCGCATACGTCCGAGCACCGCCATCCGGGCCGCAACCTTGCGCACCGGCATGCCGATCCGTTCCCAGTGGGGGTTGACGGCGATGGCCCGATCCAGCGGCCAGGCCGGCGCGATGGCGCTGCAGGCCTTGGCGCAGGCCGCTTCCACCCGCTGATGAAAGTCCGGCGCGCCAGGGCCGGTGTCGGTGGCGTGCGCGGCGGCGATCGCTGTGTCATGCCCCGCTTCGGCAACGGGGCTGCGATCCTGGACTGGGGCAATGCCGTTGAGCGGGGTCGTCCGTTCGCGGTTGAGGCGAGTGATGGTGTTCATGCAAGTCTCCTGAAGGGCGGGGCGGGCACACGTGATTGCGGGCGATCAAGCCCGTGGAGAGGCCCATTGGGTCGGCCACACCCGCAGCGTCCACCGGGTGACGTACTCATCGATGTAGAACCCGGCGTAGCTGCGGCGGCGCCATCCAGCCAGGACGTGGGCGCCCGACTGCATCAGCACCAGGCAGACATACAGCAGCCCCATGCCGCCCACCGCGACCCAGCCGGCCCCTGCCTCAGGTGCATCGGTCACACCGAACGGCAGCGCATGGCCCAGCAGGGCGGCGGCGGTGAGACCCGCCACCATGAGGACGCCGTTGAGCGGCTGACGCCACCCGGCCACCGGCTTGGCCTCGGCCTCCGAACGGGTGCTCCACAGCAGCGGAGCCCATGCCAGTGCGAGCAGGGCCGTCCACCACAGGGGCCAGCCGGACATGCCGAAGGCAGCCGACACCAGCGTGCCCAGCCCCAGCACCCCGGCCGCGGCCGCGGGCGCCATCAGCAGGCTGACGGATGAGGCCGTCACGGTGCCGCGCATCTCGGCGCGGCGGGTGTCGTCCACCACACTGGAGGCCATCAGGAAGGCATGCGCCTTGTAGAGCGAATGGCCCAGCAGATGCAGCAGCGCCAGGGTGTACAGGCCCAGTCCGCACTCCATCACCATGAACCCCATCTGGGCGACGGTGGACCAGGCCAGCCGCACCTTGATGCTGATGCGGGTGAGCATGACCAGACCGGCGAGCACGGCGGTGAGCAGTCCCGCCAGGACCAGCAGCCAGCGGGCGACCGGCGCCGCTTCAAGCAAGGGCGCAAAACGGATCAGCACCCAGCCGCCGAGGTTCACCACGCCGGCATGCAGCAGTGCGGACACCGGCGTGGGCGCCTCCATCACCTGGATCAGCCAGCCATGCATCGGCAGCAGGGCGGTTCGCAGCAGGACGGCCAGGACCAGGCAGACCGCCGCCATCTGCAGCCCGATCGACGCCGGGCCGGCCGCCAGATGATCCCGCAGGGCCGTCAGCGAGCCGCTGCCGACGTCCCAGGTGCTCAGTCCAGCGGCGATCAGCAGCAGCGCATCGGCCAGGCGGTCGGCGACGCGCTTCTTGTGCGCGGCAAGCTGGGCGAAGGGGCGGTCCGCATAGAAGCACAGCAGATGCTGCAGCGCGAGACCCGCCGCGGCCCAGCTGGCGATCAGCAGCAGCCAGTGGTCCGCCAGCAGGAGCACTTGCACGGCGGCCAGCACGCCGCACAGCGCTGCGGCATAGCGCACCTGCCCCCGTTCTCCTTCCAGGTAGCGGGAAGAGAACACGCCGATGGCCGTGCCCAGCAATTGCACCAGCAGGGCCACCCAGGCCGCGCTGAGGCTGGGCGCGAGGAAGAGAAGGGGAGACGACGGCGCGGTCACCGCCAAGGCGGACGATGGGAACGGGAGTCCGATCTGCAGCGCCAGGCTCAGGGCTGCGGCCAGCGTCGCCGCCAACGATATCCAGCGGAAACGGCGCCACACCGCACCCTCACCGCCGGTGCCGCGCGTCCCGACCTGGCGGAGCGCCAGGGTCATTGCGGCCAGCATCAGGACGGCGGGCAACAGCGCGCTGGCCAGGGCCGCCAAGGGGAAAGGGAAGGTCATCGCTTGCGCTCCGGAACTCAATGGCCGCGATGGTGCCGAGCGCGCTGTGTTCTGTAAAATTCAATGATCAGAACCAATTGATCTGGAAAACAGAATGTTTGGGGTCGAGCAACTGAATTTCCGTCACCTGTTCTACTTCTGGCAGGTGGCACGGACCGGGCACCTCACCCAGGCGGCGCAGCAGCTGCATGTCTCTCAATCCGCGCTGTCCAGTCAGATCAGGCAACTCGAAGATCGTCTGGGCGAGGCGCTGTTCGAGCGCAGCGGCCGACGCATGGTGCTGACCGAGCGGGGCCAGCTCGTGCTCTCTTACGCGGAGAACATCTTTGGCCTGGGGCGCGAATTGCTGGGCCGGCTGCAGGGCCAGGGGGCGGGGATGGAACACCTGCGGGTGGGCAGTGTGGCCACGCTGTCCCGCAACTACCTCGAGAACTGGATCCGTCCGCTGCTGACCGATCAGGCGGTGACGCTGTCACTGGAGTCCGGTCTGCTGGAAGGGCTGATCGGGCGGCTCCTGGAACATCAGCTCGATGTGGTGCTCGCCAATGAAGCCGTCGCCGCCAGCGCGGACCGGCCGCTGCATTGCCGCTTCCTCGGCAGCCAGCCGATTTCCCTCGTGGGCGCGGCGCAGGAATGGCGCGGACGCAGCCTGCGCATGCCGGAAGACCTGGACGGGCGGGAGCTGGCGCTGCCGGGGCCGCGTCATGCGCTGCGCGGCCCGTTCGACGCGCTTTGCGTCGCCGCGGGCGTCACCCCGCGCCTGCGGGCCGAAGTGGACGACATGGCGATGCTGCGACTGGTGGCGCGGGACAGCGGCTGGCTGACCGTCCTGCCGGAGGTGGTCGTGCAGGACGAGCTGCGCACCGGCGTGCTGGTGACGGTGGCCCGCTCCACCCAGCTGCGCGAGAACTTCTACGCCATCACCACGCTGCATCGCCACCGCATGGAACGGCTGGAACGATTGCTGGCGCATGCGCCGGTGCTGACCGATCCCGCGCACGAGGGGCCTGGCCAGCCGCTGCCAGCCGGCGAGCGAGGCGCCTCCTCGGAAGCCAAGCGCTGAAGCCAGGCTGTGAAGCCAGGCGGTGATGCCAGGCCGCCCGAAGCGGCAGAAAGTCATGCTTGCGATCAGGGCTGTTCCGGGACGAGCGAAGCCGCTCTTTAGACTCACGCCATGAACGTCCTGAACGCGCCCCGCCGATCCACGCATCCATCTGGCGCCCCCGCTCTCACGACGCGTCCCAGCTTCCCGGTGGACTTCGTTCCGCTCGCCGGCACGGCCGGAGACTGCGAATCCTGCGGCCGCGGCGAACGCATCGGCTTTGAATTCGATTACGCCTTTCAGCCCATCGTCGACCTGCGGGACGGCAGCATCTTTGCGCATGAAGCCCTCTTGCGCGGGCCGTCGGGAGAAGGCGCCTGGTCGGTGCTGTCCCAGGTCACCGAGCAGAACCGCTACCGCTTTGACCAAGCCTGCCGCGTGAAGGCGATCAAGGGCGCGGCCGCGCTCGGCATGCAGGTGCCGGTGTCGATCAACTTCCTGCCCAATGCGATCTACCGTCCGGAGCTGTGCATTCGCACGACGCTGGCCGCCGCACGCACCTGGCAGGTGCCGCTGGACCGCATCATCTTCGAGGTGACCGAAGGCGAGCGGATCGAGGATGGGCCGTGGTTCGCCGACATCCTGAAGGAATACAAGCGCTTTGGCTTCAAGACGGCCATCGACGACTTCGGTGCCGGTTATGCGGGCCTGAAGCTGCTGGCCGACTTCCAGCCTGACCTGATCAAGCTGGACATGGACCTGATCCGCCATTTGGATGCGGATGTGGCCCGGCGCCGCATCGTGCGCCATCTGGTGCGGATGTGCCGGGAGATGGGCATCGAGGTGGTGGCCGAAGGCATCGAGACCGTCGGAGAACGCGACGCCCTGTGGGATGAGGGCATCCATCTGATGCAGGGCTATCTGTTCGCCCGGCCGGCGTTTCGCGCGCTGGCAGCGGTGGAGAACCTCCGCGGCTGAGGCGTCAGCCCGTTGATTGCAGCTGGGCCAGCAGCTGCGACAGGTCACCGGATTCTTCCGCCACGGCGGGCATCGCGGCAGCGCTGCGAGTGTCGTCGGCCGTGGCCTGCGGCCACTGTTGCTCGATCGACAGCACCAGCGCGGCGCCCACGGCATTCAGCTGCCGCATGACGGTCCGGCCTTCGTCGAATTCCTGACGGCGCAGCAACCGCTCGGCATGCCCGGCCTGATCCATCACGTCGGCGGCGCCCACGGAGCCGGCCATGGATTTGAGGTCATGCAGCGCAGCCGCATGCTCGGCCAGTTGCGCCGCCGTCGGCGCATCGAGCGCGCACAGGCGGGTATTGCGCATCAACAGCTGACGCACCGAGACGGCCATGTTGCGCAGCAGGCTGGCATCTCCGCTGAGCCGCTTGTAGGCGACGGCGGCATCGGTGTCCGCCAAACGGGGCCAATCGGCCGGGATCTGTGGATGCTGCGGCGCCGACTGGATCGGCGGCAGATCTGAGGCGACAGACGCCTCCGCAGGCGGCACCACCCGGACCTGCGGCGCGAGGGCAGATACCGGTGGCGTGTTGACCAGCGGCGTACTGACCAGCGGCGTATTGGCCAAAGGCGGCCCGATCAGTTGCACCAGCGTGTGGACGAGGAGATCCGGATCAAAAGGCTTGCCCACCACCGTGTCCATGCCAGCCTCCTGGGCCCGCATCCGCTCTTCCAGCGAGACACCCGCCGTCAGTCCCACCACCGGCAGCCGCGAGACGCGCTCGTCCGGCAGCGCGCGGATGCGACGCGTGGCTTCAAGCCCATCCATCACCGGCATCTGCACATCCATCAGCACGGCGTGGAAGCGGGCGTCTGCTGCCTGCACCTTCGCCACCGCATCCTCGCCATGGATGGCCAGCTCGACCTGTGCACCATCCAGCCCCAGGATGCGCGCGGCCACTTCCCGGTTGAGTCCGTTGTCGTCCACCACCAGAATGCGGCGGCCGCGAAGCGCATTCGGCTGCTGCGCGTCCGCGAGCCCCTGCGAGGCGCTGTCCTCGTGCGGCACGCGGTCCGCCACCGGCAGATTCAGATCCACCGTGAAGTGGCTGCCTTCACCGGCCACGCTGCGCAGCGCAATGGTCCCACCCATCAGCTCGACCAGCTGGCGCACGATCGACAGCCCCAGCCCTGTCCCGCCGAAGCGCCGGGTGGTCGATGTGTCCGCCTGCACAAAGGGCCGGAACAGCAGCGGCTGGATGTCTTCCGCAATGCCGATGCCGGTGTCGATCACTTCGAAGGTGATCGGCATCCGCGCGGCGCCTTCCGTGGGAGGCGGCACCGGCGCGCCGGCCCGCACCCGCAGCGTGACACTGCCTTCCAGGGTGAACTTGATGGCATTGGTCACCAGGTTCAGGATGATCTGGGCCAGCCGGGTGCGGTCGCCCATGAGCATGAGCCGGTCGGTGTCGGGGCTGTCCACCACGAAGCGGATGCCGCGCTGATGGGCGGACACCTCGGCGATCGACGCCACCTCCATCACCACCTGCTGCAGCCGGAAGGGGGCGGCCTCCAGCACCATTTCTCCGGCCTCGCTCTTGGAGAGGTCCAGCACATCATTGAGCAGTGCCAGCAGCGCCTTGCCGGCCGTCCGGATGCGTTCCAGCATGCTCGTCTGGTCGGGGTCCAGGCGGGTTCTGCTCAACAGATGCGCCATGCCGATCACCGCATTCATCGGCGTGCGGATCTCATGGCTGATGTTCGCGAGGAAACGGCTCTTGGCTTCGTTGGCATCGCGCGCTTCGCGCATCGCGTCGTTGAGCAGGGCGGTGCGTTCCCGCACCTGATCTTCCAGCGAGGCATTCAGGTCGCGCATTCGCTGCGCGGCGGCCTTCGCTTCCCGGCCGTCCCGAAGGATCTTGGCGGCCCCCACCACCTGGCCCCGGTCGTCCCGGATGGCAGAGGCGGTGATCGAGACGGGGATGAGATCCCCCTGCGCATGGCGGCGCATCGTTTCGAAGACGGTGACCCGTCCACCGCTGGCCACGGTCTGGCGGATGGCGGCATCTTCTTCCTCGCTGCCCGGGGGCAGCAGCAAAGCGGTGGCGGTCAGGCCGATGGCCTGGGCCTTGGTGTAGCCGAACAGGCGCTCGGCGCCCTCGTTCCAGTCGGTGATCACACCGCTGAGGTCCTGCACGATGATGGCGTCGCTGCTGCCTTCCACGATGGCCGCGCGGCGTGCCAGTTCCAGGCGTTGTCCGCGGGTGCGTTCGGCCAGCTGCGCGATGGTGGCCACCAGCGCGGCCAGCGCGGCGCCCATCAGCCACGCCTGCAGGGCCTGGAGCGCGGGGGACTGCTGATGCAGCGATTCAAGGAAGGCGGGCGTCGGCCGCAGGACGGCTTCCCAACGACGTCCATAGAGCGGAATCAGCACCTTCTGCGGCGCGATGCCGGTGATGACCGCCGCCGACGGATTGCCGGCGTAGAAGGGCTTGTCGGCGGCGAAGTCCAGGTCGTAGAGGGACAGCTGGTAGTGGGAGTCTTCCGAGTCCAGCCCGGCCAGCACATCTTCCATCAACAAGGGCGCATAAGACCAGCCCACCAGCTGTTCATCGGGCTGATCCGGGTGGATAGGTGAAGGGCCCGGTCGCAGCACCGGCAGCAGCAGCAGCATGCCGCCCGAACGCTTGCCGCTGGCCTGCACCAGGGTCAACGGCGGCGTGAGCGTGGCTTCCCGCGTCTCGGCCGACCTCAAAGCAGCGGCGCGTCGCTCCGGCTCCGAGCCGATGTCCAGGCCGATGGCCTCCCGGTTGCGGGCTTCCGGCTCGACGAAGGTGATGACAAAACGATCGCCATCATGCGGCTGGATCTGGCGGATGTTGAAGTCCGCCGTGTCCAGCTGGCGGCGGGTCAGCACGAAGGCCAGCTCCTCCTCCTGAGGCACGCGAAGCACGATGCCGAAACCGCGAGCACCGGGAAACTCCCGGTCGATCATCCGGCTGGCGGCGTAGCGCGAAAACGCGGCCCGGGTCAGTTGCCCGTCGGCGGACGCCGCCACGCCCCGTGCACCCCGAAGCCCATATTCATACCGGTGCATGCGCTCGATGATGCCGAGCGACACCCGCTTGGAGATGGCCGCGAAGCGCTCTTCCGCATCCAGCCGGTTCTGGGTGTTCTGGATGAGATACCCGAAGACGGCGCAGACCAGGCCGATGGCCATGATGATGCCGATCTGGATCAGGGTGGGGCGCAACGAGCGCCGCAGGCCCTTCTCGAGCGCGCCGATGGCATCGTGCCGCATCAGATCGGCTCCGCCATCGGGCTGGCGGTGCCCGCAGGGAGCAACGCCATAGGGGCGTCCGCTGCGGGCTGCAGCGCGACCTGGTTGCGCCCGCCCGCTTTGGCGGCGTACAGCGCCTTGTCCGCCCAGTCCATGAGGTCGGCAGGCCGGCAGCCGGCATGTGGTCCGCTGGGCAGCCACTGGGCCGCGCCGATGCTCACCGTCACCAGCGGGAGGGTGGAGGACTGGGCATGGGGCAGTTCCAGACCGAGGATCTCGGCCCGCAGACGCTCTGCCGCGGCCTGTGCACCGGCGATCGGCGTGTCTGGCAGCAGCACCGCGAATTCCTCACCGCCCACCCGGGCCGCCATGTCGTTGGCGCGCTTGGACACGCCATCCACCGTCCGGGCAATGGCTTGCAGGCAGCGGTCACCCGCCGGATGACCATAGTGGTCGTTGTATTGCTTGAAATGATCCACGTCCAGCAGCAGCAGGGACAGGGGGGATCCATTGCGCGAGGCACGGGCCCACTCGATGGCCAGACGGCTGTCGAAGGCGGCGCGGTTGTGGATGCCGGTGAGTCCGTCCAGCGTCGCATTGCGGCGCAGCTCGTCGGACAGGCCTTTCAGCCGCAGCTGCGTCTTCACCCGGGCCAGCAGAATCGCTTCATGCACCGGCTTGGCGATGAAGTCCACCGCGCCAGCATTCAAGGCCCGCACTTCGGCTTCGGCATCGTTGTGGCCGGTGACAAAGATCACGGGAATGTCCCGCAGGTCCGGATCGTCCCGCATCGCAGCGGAGACCTCGTCGCCGGACATGCCGGGCATCTCCTGATCCAGCAGGACCAGATCCGGGCGGGATTTTTTCATCTCCCGCAGGGCCGCCTGGCCGTTGGTGGCAAAGATCACCCGCGCCAGCGGCTCCAGCATCTTGCCCATCAGGGCGATCAGATGGATGTTGTCGTCGACGATGAGGATCGAATTCATCTCAGGCAGTCTCTGTACGTTCGGCCGCAGCCCATGAGGTCGAGCTTTGGAGGAGGAATCGGCTGAGGATGGCGCAGAGCGGACAGCGCAATCCCCGCTGGACGAATCGTCCCACCCCGCCGTGCCTCGTACGAGAGGCGTTTCGAGGAATCGCCTGTCAGTCATTGCCCTACGCAGGCACCACGTTTGCTCGAGGCGCACATGTTCGATCTCCAAGTCCCCGTCTGGGAACTGCTGGCCCGGGCGGTTCTCATCTACTTTGCGCTGTTCCTGATGGTCCGACTCTCGGGCAAGCGGACCGTGGGACAGTTCACGCCCTTTGACCTCCTGGTCGTGATGCTGCTGAGCGAGGCGGTCAGCAACGGCCTGAGCGGCGGCGAGGAATCGGTGACCGGCGCGTGGATCTCGGCCGCAGCGCTGATCCTGATGAATGGGCTGCTCGGCTTCATCAGCTCCCGCAGCAAGAAGCTGGAGCGGCTGCTGGAAGGCTCGCCGGTGCTGATCGGCCGGGACGGTCAGTGGTTTCCCCAGGTCATGCGGCGACACCGCATTGGTCAGGCCGATGTGCAGAAGGCGCTTCGCGAGGCTGATTGCTCGCTGCGTGACATGAAGCTCGCGATTCTGGAGAGCGACGGCACCATCAGCATCGTTCAGCACTGAGCAGCGCGCCGCGTTGCAGTGAGGTCCGCGACGCCTGCGGCAGCGTTTGCCGGTGGAAGGCGTTCAACGTCGTGGTGGCTGGAACGATTGCCGATGCAGCGGGCTGTTGTTCGCGCCAGCTTCATCGCGTTCACGCCGCGGCGGTGCAGGAGTCATTCCTGAAACTCACCCGCCGCGGCGCGCGATATCCGATCCATCCGTTCGCATGGCTGCGGGTAACCCTCTTTCCCTGGCTGGTTTTCTCCTTGCTCCGCAAAGGTGTGGCTGCTGAATCGCGGCAGCCGCTACCCCTTCACGACCCAGCTCAACCGGCAAGGAGATCTTCATGTTTGCGCACAACAAACGACTGCAATACACGGTCCGCGTTCGGGAATGCAATCCGGCATTGGCCAATCTGATGCTCGAGCAGTTCGGCGGACCGCAAGGCGAGCTTGCGGCGGCCTGCCGCTATTTCACCCAGGCCCTGGCCGAGGACGACCCCGGCCGGAAGGACATGCTGATGGACATCGCCACGGAGGAGCTCAGTCACCTGGAGGTGATCGGCACGGTGGTGGCGATGCTCAACAAGGGGGCCAAGGGCCAGCTCGCCGAGGCGACCGAATCCGAAGCCGAGCTCTTTCGGTCCCTGCAGGGGGCCGGCAATGACTCCCACGTCACTCAGGTACTGTATGGCGGTGGCCCGGCGCTGACCAACTCCGGGGGGCAGCTCTGGAATGCCGGATATATCGACAGCATCGGCGATCCCAGCGCCGACCTGCGCTCCAACATCGCAGCCGAAGCCCGGGCCAAGATCGTTTATGAACGCCTGATCGCGGTGACCGACGATCCCGGCGTCAAGGAGGCCCTGGGCTTTCTGATGACCCGTGAGATCGCGCACCAGAAGTCCTTTGAGAAGGCGCTGTATTCGATGGCGCCCAACTTCCCTCCGGGCAAGCTGCCGGGCAAGCCCGAGTACGCGTCGGTCTACTTCAACATGTCGCAGGGGGAAGGGGACATGCGGGGGCCGTGGAATGACGACGCGCTCTTTGCCTACGTGTCCGACCGGGAGCAGCAATGCGCGGTGGATGGCGGCGATGGTCAGGCGTCGGTGGGCCTCACGCCGGAGCAGGACCGGGATGTGACGGCGATGCGGGACCGCACCGCTTCCGATCCGCTGAGTCAGCCCGTCACCGGTGTGGAGCTGGGCAGCGGGCCCACCCCGGTGGATGCGGCCAATGCGGCCATGGACAAGAAGCGCTGATCGCCGAGTAAGTGAGGCTCAAGCGGATGGCGCCGCTGCATCGCTGCCCGCGGTGCTGACGCCGGTCTCGTCCCGCACGTCGTCATTGTCAGCGTCGTCGCCCGCACGGGCGCGGATCACCGCATTGACCTCCGCCCCGTAGATCAGCGTGCTGGCCGTGATGTAGAGGAACACCAGCGTCGCCACCACTCCGGCAAAGCTGCCATAGAGCAGCGCCAGCTTGCCGGCACTGCGCAGGGTGTAGGAGAGCGTCGCCGCCGCCGCCACCCAGAGCGCGGCGCCGACGACGGCACCGGGCAGCACCGTGCCCAGCCGCTGGCGGATATCCGGCAACCAGCCATACAGCAAGGCGTACAGCACCACCAGCACCGCAAAAGCCGAGCCATAGCGGACGCTGTTACGCAACCAGACGGTCTCGCGGCCCACGCCGGTGCCTTGCTCCAGGGCCTGCCATAGGTACGGCATGACGATCACCGAGCTGAACGTCGCCAGAATGCCGCCGCCCACCACCACGGTGAACAGCGTCACTTTGAGCCGGGCCCGCCAGAACGGAAGGCCGCGCTGAATGCCGTAGGCCCGGTTCAGCGCGGTGCGCACGGCTTGCATGCCTGAAGACGCCGTCCACAGCGTCACAAACAGTCCGATGGCCACAGCAGGCCTGGCTGCGCTGGGCCAGTACCTGATTGATGACCGGCTGCATGGCGCTGCGCACCAGCGGCGGCGCATATTCCACCACCCGGCTGACCAGCGCAGCGGCATCGCCCGGGGCACCGATGTAGGCGGCCCCGGCCGACAGCAGCAGCACCAGCGGGAACATGGCGAGCACCGTCGAGAAGGCCATGCTGCCTGCCTGATTGGCACTCTGATGCAGCACATAGCTCCGCACCGCCGACAGCAGGACGCCGATGACGGGCAGTTCGAACACACGGTGCTCAGCTGGCGGAGGAGTTTGCGCAGGAAGGCCATGGGGGCGGTAAGGCGTGAATCGGCCATGGAGCAACCCGCGTGCCGCCCCCCCGGCGTGGGTGGTGCGTGCGCCCTCAGCCCGCCGGGCGATGGGCGGAGGGATACTGCCAGCATGGATCCGCAAGTGCCCCCGCCTTCCAACGCCGCGCCCGACACCGCTCCTGCTGCACCAGCATCCGAGGCGGACGCAGCGCCTACGGATCACGCCACACCTGCCGCTCCCAGCGCTCCCGGCGCGCCTGCCGTTGCCACGAAGGACGTCCCGTCACCCGACCCCCACGTGCAGGCGGAGCCGGACATCCTGGCGTCGATGCGGGAAGACCTGGCCGACTGGCGGCAGTGGATGGCCCGAGCGGTGGTACTGTTTTATGCAGTGCTCGCCGGACTCGCGGTGGTGCTGTTCACCTGGCTGAGCGACTGGGCGATCGAGGGCTTTGATCATCTGCGCCAGTGGTCGCCCTGGGCGCCGCTGGTCTGGACGCCGTGCTGCACCGCCGCGCTGGTGTGGGCTGACCCGTCGCTTTGCCCCGGGGGCGGGCGGCTCCCGGCATTCCGCAGGTGATGGCGGCCTTGTCGGCCGCAGGTGCCGCCGGACCGCCAGGGCCTGTTTGTGTCGCTGCGGCTGAGCGCAGCCAAGCTGCTGCTGGTGTCGGGCGACTGCTGGGCGGACTGGCCATCGGCCGGGAAGGCCCGTCGGTGCAGATCGCGGCCGGCGTGATGCAGAACGCGCAGCGCTGGCTGCCGCGGCGCTCGCCCCTCAATCACGAAGGCCTGCTGGTGGCGGGGGGCGCCGCGGGCATTGCCGCGGCCTTCAATGCACCGCTGGCCGGGGTGATGTTTGCCATCGAAGAGATGACCCGCAAGATCGAGCAACGCACCAGCGGTCTGCTGATCGCGGCGATTGTGCTGGCCGGTCTGGTGGCGGTGTCCCTTCTTCGGCAATGCCAGCTACTTTGGCCGCCTCCGGGTGGATCATCTCGGCTGGGGCGACCTCTGGCCCGGCCTGTTGACCGCCATCGCCTGCGGTCTGATGGGCGGGGTGTTCTCGCGCCTGCTGCAACGCAGCCTGCTGGGCGGCGACGACCGCTTCAGCCGCTTGCGGGCTCGATATCCCGTGCGCTTTCGCCTTTGCTGCGGACTTGTGATTGCGGTCATCGGCTGGTGAGCCATGGCGCCACCGACGGCAGCGGATACGGCTACACGCGCCGTCTCGTGAAGGGCATCTGATCTTCTGCCGGTGCTGTATGTGACGCTGCGCATCGTGGCCACCTGGCTGGCGGTCTGGTCGGGCGTGCCGGGTGGCATCTTTGCGCCGTCCCTGGCGATTGGCGCTGGCATCGGCAGCGACATCGCGCAGCTGGCGGGCGCCGGTGACGGCGCGGCGGTGATGATCGCCATTGGCATGACGGCCCTTCCTGGCCGCGGTCACCCAGGCGCCCATCACCGCCTTCATCATCGTGATGGAGATGGTGGATGGGCATGCGATGGTGCTGAGCCTGATGGCGGCTGCGTTGATGGCCAGCCTGATGTCGCGGTGGATCAGCGTGCCGATCTACCACCGGCTGGCGCAGGCACAGTTGCGGCGGTTGGCGCCGGCAACGCCACCCGCCGCTAACCGCTAGCGACGACCGCGTTACGCCGCCGCCGCGACCAGCTCTTTCACCCAGCGCCTCATATGTGCGCAGCGGATGCCCGATCAGCGCCTCCAGCCGCTCCGCCGTGCCGGCCGCGGGTTTCATGCCGTGCTGCTGGATCCGGCTCATCAATCAGTCGCATGTCGTAGGCCATCCAGCCTGGGCCGTATTGCGCCAGCTGGCTTCGAAAGCATCCAGATCGTCGCCGCCATACCGCACCTCGCGGCCCCAGCACCTCACTCCAGACCTTGGCTGCCGATTCGCCGGTGAACAGCGACGGACCGCCCAGATCCATCGTCACACGCGGCAGCGCACGGTCTGACGCATCGCGCCGCAGCAGTTCCGCCACCGCCACATCGGCGATGTCCCGCGTGTCGATCATCGCCACCCCCGCGGCGCCGATCGGCATCGGATAGACGCCATAGCCCTGAATCACCGCCTGCACCTGCGCTCGTTCTGCATGAAATAGGCTGGACGCAGGACGCTGACCGGCAGGTCCAGCTGCTCGATCATCCGCTCCACGGTGTACTTGCCGGTGAAGTGCGGCACGTCGGTGAACTGGTCGGCGTGGATGACGGACAGGTAAACGATGCGTTCGATGCCCGCCTCCCGCGCCAAGGCCAGCGTCTGCAGGCCCTGCGTCACTTCGGCCGGGGTGACGGCGTTGATGAGGAAGAGGCTGCGCACACCGGTCAGCGCCTGGCGCATGGAGGCGACGTCCGACATGTCGGCGACGACTTCGGTACTGCCGGCCGGCAGCGCCGCCTTGCCCGGTTCGCGGACCAGCGCCCGGACACTGGCGCCGCGCTGGGCCAGGACCTTGCAGAACGAGGGATCCGATGGTGCCAGTGGCACCGGTCACGAGGATGGTCATGAGAAAACTCCGTGGTGTCGTGGTTGCGATGGGTTGAACGATAGGCCGTTGCAACCGATAAACACAGACGCCAGAATGCAGACACACCGTCTCAGATCTGGAAACACATGACCTCAATGCCCTGGCCGACTTCAACCTCGTCGCCACCCACGGCGGCTTCGGCCCGCGCCAGCCGGGCCGGCCGCCGGTCCAAGGCCACCTGTCCCGCCGGGTGGCGGAGCTGGAAGAGCAGTTGGGCGTGCGCCTCATCGAGCGGAGCACCCACGGCCTGGAGCTGACCGAAGCGGGCCAGTTGCTCCTCAGCCGGACCGAAGGGCCGATGAGTGAGGTCGTGGAAGCGTTCGACCGCCACGGCGGAGGGAACGGATCAGGTGCGCGGCGTGCTCCGCATCGCGGCGCCGCTGCTGTTCTCGCAGCTGGCGATGGGGCGGCTGTGCGCGGAGTTCCGGCAACTGCATCCGCAGCTCACGCTGGAGGTGGTGGCGGAGGACCGCTGGTGGATCTGGTGAACGAACGGTTTGATGTGGCCATCCGTCCCAATCCGCGCATGGACAGTGCGCTGGTGGGACGTTGTTTCGCGCAGGACCGGCTGGTGGTGGTGGCGCCGCCATCGGTGCCCCGCCCGGGTCCCCCTGTGGCGCAGAAGCCGCCCCGCGGCAGCGGCCGAAAAGGCGCAGCGGCACAGCAGCGGTCGCGATGTCAACGCCTGCCGCGGTCCCCGTTTCGCCGCCTCCGTCTACACGTGATTCGGGGCCGGTACCCGAGCCATTGCCAGTGCCCGCCATCGTGTCCGCCTTCAGCGCGGGGGACGTCTGGACCCTGGACAGCGGCCTGATCCTGGAGCCGCAGGCGGTGCTTCGGCTGTCTTCGATCCTGATGTGCGGGACGCCGTGCTCGCGGGGGCGGGCGTCGCGATGCTGCCCGGAATCTGCCGTCTTCCACAGTCTGGCGCGAGGCGAGCTGGTGAGTTGGGGTACGGCCGTGGGCCGGGAGGTGGCGCTCTGGGTGCTGCCACACCTCGCGTCGGCTGGCCAGTCCGAAGGTGAAGGCCTTTGTGGACTTCATGGCCGCCCGCTATCCGGAAGGGCGGCTGGTGCTGGGCGAGTAGGCTCACCCACGGACGGCGCCCCCCAGCGCCACGTGCGCCGACAAGCCCTCCACCAGCGCATCGAAGACCACCCGGCAGCGCGGGCTGTGGCGCAAGTCTTCGTGCATGGTGATCCAGGTGTCGAGCGGGATGGTCAAGGCATCCGCCAGCACGCGTCGCAACGCGGGGTCGCGACGCGCCAGCGCCACCTGACACAGCCCGATCCCCGCACCGGCCCCCGGATCAGCGCGAGCTGCGCAAGGTCGCTGTCGGCGCGCAGATGGAAGCGATCCCGGGCCAGGCTTGGAAACCGGCGCGCGAGTTCCCGGACATACGGCACGTCACCTGTCGAGCCGATCAGGCTATGGCCGTCGCGCTTCAGATCGTCCAGCGATTGCGGGGTGCCGCGGTCCTGCAGGTAGCGCGCATGGGCATGCAGTCCCACGTCGATCACGCCGACGTGACGGGCAATCAGCGCGTCCTGCCGCGGCTGGGTCATGCGGATGGCAATGTCGGCCTCGCGTCGCAGGAGGTCCTGCACCTGGTTGCTGATGACGAGTTCCACCACCAGTCCCGGATGCGCGGCCTAAGCGGCGCCAGCACCGCGGGGCAGTACCTCCACGCCCACCATCTCGCTGGCGGTGATGCGCACCCACCCCGTGCACGCCGTCGCCCTGGCTGCGGGGCCGTCCGCGCCAGCGCGGCGGCGGTGCTGTCCATCGCCTCGGCCAGCGGCCGCAGCGCCTCGGCGGCTTCGGTGGGGACGAGCCCGGCGGGGGTGCGGATGAAGAGCGCCTGCCCCGTGGCGGATTCCAGGGCGGCGATGTGGCGGCCCACGGTGGGCTGGGTCAGATCCAGCACCCGCGCCGCGCGGGACAGCGAGCCTTCCCGCAGGACGGCCAGAAAGGAGCGATACCACTCCCAGGCGATGGATGAGGTCATGCGTAAATGTATAGCGGCGGGTCGATGTTCGGTAATTTTCAGCGGGGAGGCGGCTGCCCAGAATTGCGTCATCCCCTCACAGGAAGACCGCCATGAATCCCCTGAACACCCCTCCCATCCGGGCCGCTTCGACCTCAACCGGCCGCCGGCAGCACACGGATCCCGCGATCGCATCCGTCGACGCCGGCACCGTGGACACGACTGTCGATGCCACCGTCGCCAGGACCGCCCTGGTGCTCGGCAACATCGTCGTGTCGCCCGCAGTCTGCGGGACGCCGGCTGGATGGTTCGTGGGCTGCGTCGTGGCATGGCAGTCGACCAGGAGTTGCGCGACGGCATCCACTGGCAACGCGGCGATGCCATGAACCGCGACGACGTGATGTCCGCCGCCCAGGGCTGCAGCGTCATCGTGCATGCGGTCAATCCGCCGGGCTATCAACGCTGGAACGAACTGGTGCTGCCGATGCTGGACAGCACCATCGCGGCCGCCACGGCGCAGGGCGCCACCGTGGTGCTGCCCGGCACGGTCTACAACTTTGGTCCGGACGCGCTGCCGGAGCCGCGGGAGCATTCGCCGCAGCATCCGGTCACCCGCAAGGGCGCCATCCGCGTCGAGATGGAGCGGCGCCTGCAGCAGGGCGCCGAACGGGGCGCGTTCCGCGTGATCATCCTGCGCGCAGGTGATTTCTTCGGCCCCGGGGCGGCCAACAGCTGGTTCTCGCAGTGCCTGGTCACGCCCGGCCAGCCGGTGACCCGGATCCAGCAGCCGGGGCGGCCGGGTGTCGGCCATCAGTGGGCGTATCTGCCCGACGTGGCCGAGACGATGAAGCGCCTCATCGAACGGCGTGCCGACCTCCCGGCCTTCACCCGGCTGCACATCGACGGTCACTGGGATGCAACATCGTCGTGTCGTG